>JARFXV010002370.1:0-154713 GCA_031761425.1 Cosmopolites sordidus | reverse complement strand
GAGACTTTAAGCGACTTAAGTTCTTTAAGAGAGAGTTCTTAAAGATTGCAAGGTAAAAATGAGTAAAGTAAACGTTTAGATACAAATGGGATAACCTCCAAACGTGTCAATAAATATCAAGAAAAATTTTAAACCCGACAACGTCGCATATGCTGCCAACCGAACACAGCTGCTAAATTTGAAATTTATTGAATACATTCCATTTGATTATTATATTATTTAATTTTTGTAGTGGTATTTCTGCTGTTTTTTAATTGCGTTATCGATGACGTGCAAGAGTTATAGTTTTGTACAGGCTATAGAGAATTTGATAGTTTAGCAAAATTTAAATTTAATAATTTAGTGGGATTATATAATGTGGAACAGAAATATCAGATAAAGTCACAGCCCAAAAATAATAAACTATTTATAAAATATACGAAAATAAATAAGTACGTTAATTATATAAACACTAATCAAGCCAAATCAAAACAAAATTTAATAACCACTTCAAAGGTTTTTCTTTCCTAAACGGGAAATTGAAAAAAATACACGCGTCCTTTTCACTTTTAATTAAAATTAAAAAGAAAAACATAGCTAACGAGGCAAATTATTTTTAAATCGTTTTGATGTTAATAGAGGCGTTAAAGCGAAGGTTAATTTAAATTAATTTATAATTTAATTAATAAAAGATAATTGGAGGGGTTTCCCTGTAATGGCGTGTTTTTTTTTCTTCGTTGCTTATTGAGATTATGTTTAGAATGAGAATGTGAACAAAATATTCAGTTTAACATTTATTGCGCTTTTTCATAAGCGTATCAGTCTCATATTAAATAACAAGTGTTTTCGAGTAGATCATGATTTGAATTGAGTATCATCTTTCTATCTAGTTTATATTTGACAGCTGTCATCGCTTTATGCATAATGTATACTAGTAATCAAGTTTTATATGAAGCCACTAAGCCTCGTTCAGAACAAAATATAACTAGTAAGCGAAAGCGTTTTGAATTATCCACAAAACTCTTTTGATTGTCATCTCAACGACGTTTTGACATAACTTTAACGAAAGAGATCGAATGAGTGCTCAGTTGCCTGAAGAGAACCTTCAGCATAGCTTCAATAAAGAAGTCGATCAGTTAGCTGAAAATGATGACTATGGATTTTTAGCAGAATATTCAAATTTGTCATTACGTTTACTAAAATCCATATCTTTGCCAAGAGCGGTGGGTTTTGATAAAATAAAAGTGGTAAATTTCTGTGTATTGTATTAATGTTGTTGATACAAACAAAAGTATCATAAATTATCCAAAAATGTTGGTAATAAGGGCCGAAGACCAATGTTTTGATCCATCACTTAAAATGTGTCTAAAAAATTTTCATAAAGTATTGTACGGACTTTTAAATTAAATAACTGCAAGATTTCTTGTAGTATTATTAAGTAGATACATTTAGACTGAAATTTTCATTACCATAAGTGGCTTAATCACTATATATATATATATATATATATATATATATATATATATATATATATATATATATATATATATATATATATATATATATATATATAATAACCAACTCTTAAAGGTAAAGGCAAAGGTGGATACAGCTACAGCTTACCGTGGGTTACAAACCATGGTCATCAGCTACCGACAACCAAGGCCAGCACTCCCTCTCAGGCTATCAACTCTTGGTTATGTGCTTACCCATAAGTCTATCAGGAACGCTACCGACTGGCGAGTGACCAACGTAAAACACTTGCCATAAGGAATCCGGCCTTACCCAGCCTTTAACTGGCGTGACTGAGGGGTGACATTTAAGTGAGTTATGTGTGTGCGTGCGTGTGTGTGTATATGTAAGTGTATATGTGTGTATAGCAGCTTATATAATGTATGTATAGCCAACCAAAGATGAGTCAGTCATCTTAATATTAGATGGGCATTCAACTTTTACAAAAAAAATCTAATGCTAATTAAATAGGCGAGCCTATAAGCCTCATTTTTTCTACAGCATTGCATTCATAAATTACAGCTTGTGAATACATTCCGGGTATCGATTCGTTCATTTTGTGAATAGTCACGAGGTTTCGCCTGAATCTCAGTTTGTGGATCAGACCTTGACTTGGAAAGGGGGGTATATATATATATATATATATATATATATATATATATATATATATATATATATATATATATATATATATATATATATATATATATCAAATGGTAAAATAAAATTAATGTTGTCCGTAAATAGTTGGTTCCAGGCACACAAACAATGCTGTTGTATGAAATTTGTATTGTTGTGAGTGGAAAATCTTTGTCAGATGTCAACAAGGCAATGACGACAATAACGCGGTTTGACGGTAACTTCGACTCTTCACAGAACGAACAAATTAATACCCGGAATAATTACAAACATATATATATATATATATATATATATATATATATATATATATATATGTATATATATATATATATATATATATATATATATATATATATATATATATATATATATATATATATATATATATACATATATATATGTATATATATATATATATATATATATATATATATATATATATATATGTATATATATATGTATATATATATATATATATATATATATATATATATATATATATATATATATATATATATATGTATATATATATATATATATATATATATATATATATATATATATATATATATATATATATATGTTTGTAATTATTCCGGGTATTAATTTGTTCGTTCTGTGAAGAGTCGAAGTTACCGTCAAACCGCGTTATTGTCGTCATTGCCTTGTTGACATCTGACAAAGATTTTCCACTCACAACAATACAAATTTCATACAACAGCATTGTTTGTGTGCCTGGAACCAACTATTTACGGACAACATTAATTTTATTTTACCATTTGATCGCATCGAATGATTGTCGAAGCTTGCAGTAAGCATGGATAATCACAGTGCTTTGAGTGGTTTAAACAATTTAAAAGTGGCGATTTTGACGTGAGAAACGAATAACGTGCAAGACCACTGAAAAAGTTTGAAGACAGCGAATAGCAAGCATTGTTGGATGAGGATGACGCTCAAACACAAAAACAACTCGCGGATCAATTAAATATGACACGAGAAGCCGTCTCTATACGTTTGAAAGCTATCGGAAAGTTCCAGAAGATTGGAAAAAAGGTTCCCCATAAACTGAATCAAAGACAGCAGGAAAACTGAAAAAGTTTGGTGGGATCAGAAGGGTGCGATCTATTATGGGCTACTAAAACCTGGAGAAACCGTTAATACTGAACGCTACCGACAACAAATGATCGATTTGAATTAAGATTTGCGTGAAAATCTACCAGAATATCACGAAAGATAACACAAAGTGATTTGCTTCATGATAATGCACCATCACACACGGCAAAATTGGTCATGGAAACGATTCAGGTGTTGAGTTGGAAAATACGTTCGCATGCGACTTATTCACCTGACTTAGCTCCCATCGATTACTGCTTATTTGCATCGATAGGACAAGTACTTGATGAGCATCGCTTCTCTTCTTATGAAAATGTACGAAACTGATTCGATGATGGTTTGCCTCAAAAGAGCAACAGTTTTTTTGGCGTGGCATAGACATATCTAGCGATGGGCAATACTTCGAATAAAATATTTCTTTATTATTTTCATAAAATAAACGTGTATTTTCTGTATAAAAATTCCGTTTTCCTAATTACATGCCTGTATACCACATTTAAATAATTCAACATGAAAAATGAAACCTTAATTTAAATAAATCACTAGTCACGTGGATCTCAGGATTAATTGAAGGCTTTATGCAAAACTCACACTGTATTTGAATTCCTTTAGACAATAACAGTAATTAGTGCCAAAATAAATAGTGTATTGTACATATTTTCTAATAATTATTTTCATCAAAGAAAGTATTGATACTGTGATATAGAATCAGACACCGGTTTCAACTGAAAAACATAAATTAACACAATTAGAGAATAATGGATAGACAATCAACATATTTTCCATATTTATTCCATCAAATTCGAATTGTGCCCAGTTTCAAACCAAATGAACAAGTGGTAATGTAACTGCAATTATAAAGGGTTCAAATAACCATTATTTTGCAAATTTGCATTTTGCCTTGCCCTCCGATTATTGCGCGCTGTGAATGCAAAACCGATCAAAATTAAAACGATATGTTTCGACATTGAATTAAATAAGCCAGGAAGATATTTTATGATTGTTTATTAATTAATAACATCTAATAGTTCTTTTTACCAAGGATTATTTTTGAAGGCAAATCTCATGAATATTTGACAGACGAATTTATATATTGTGGTCGATGACTCAGCCGATTTTGATCACAGTGCTATCATCAAAAGACTACACTATGTCCCTATAAGTGTGTCAGAATTTTATAAAGAGTACGATAACTACAACTGATAATCCAGTAATATTTATTTTATATATTTTTTTTCTTTATTTGGGTTTTTCGCCCATGTAAAACTCAAAAAATATCAAAAATACCTGTTCTTATTTCAAGAAAGAATCACTGGGTAAAAACAAAAAACCAAACGGAGACAAATTTCTCAGTGATTCTTTTTTGTAATAAATTTTCCTAACGAACAAAATTTTAAAGATATAAAAATGTTATAAAAAATTTTACAAACTTTTAACGTTACCGTTTCGGAGGGTACTCTCCCCCCGTTTTCAAAACTAAACTAAAAATTAAATTATATTAATTTGTAATATATAAAGTAACGAGTGAAAGTAAATATATTTTTTTGTCAACGATACTTACATTGACAACAATACAATATTTTTTTATATTTTGGACAATATAAAATCTAGAAATTTATTGAGTTTGAGAACAGCCTGTTATTGGTTGAAATTGAAGCTGATCACGAAGGGAGCATCCAGGAATTAGACACAAAACTTAAAACATCATCGTCTACAATACAACGATATTTAAATCAACTGAACATGAACTGAACGGGACAGCCATCTTTGTCCACTGCAGAACCAGATTTTCACCTTAAAAAGTGTTATTTGTGGTGGGGTTTTACAAGTATTATACACTATGAGGTTTGGTCCAATACTGATTAGTCTGATTAATGCAAGACCTCTTAGTACCAGAATCAGTCGAGAAAAAATCAAAGAGGGGGTGGGAGGTACTTCCCCACCCACCGTGTTCTCCTGATGCTTAACCGTCAGATTATCTACCATATTTTTAGGCCTATGGATATGAGATTTATATCTTTTACTTCTAAATCGTCTTGATTTCACAAGAAGGGAAATAGCAAGTGATATTTTGATATTTTTTGAGTTTTAGATAGTGACGAAAAACCCAAATAAAGAAAAAAATACATGAACACGCCACAATCATTCAGACATTACTGAAAGATTTATTTTATCTCGAAAAACAAATAATGGGTCGTCTCACTCGGCTTTGTCTGTTATCAATTATCACACATATCGCGAGCTATATTTTCAATGGTGGCCTAAATGTTTCGTTTAAAGTTAATAATTGTTCGGAGTTTAACTCTAAACCCGAAATTTAACATAAACAAACATAGAATAATAAAACGGCGTGACATCGCATGATCTTGATGGTCAGCTGACATAACCATATCAGTAAATAACACGCCTAGGGGATTTTTCTTGCAATAAATCTATTGTCTATTAAGATTTGTGACAAGTCGCATCGTTGTTTGTATCCATATTTCTCCATTCAGACCAAAGACATTATATTAACATTTTCCTAAAACGTTCACCATTAACACTAAACGGAAATCATCCATAATCGTCTTCAAATAGAACAATCTATTGTCAACATGACAATATCGACCGAAAAAATACAAGCAATGATTATCTCGAAGGAACCAATTAGACGCAAACTCGTTAATAAGGACAAAATAATAAAACAGGTGTTAACATTTAATCAAAAATTTTATCTAAGCAAACATTTCAAGTGACAGAAACCTCCCAAAGAAAGCCTGAACATAAGCGAATAAAGCAAACCGTATATGAGAATATCTAAGAGATATATGGAGAAACAAATATGTGTCGAAATACAGCAAGTTTCGATTCTAGAAAATATGTTGGGTGAGACTTGCTACACCATAAAAACACGTGCGGAAACAATGAAAAATAAGAGTATGTTACGAACAACAGAGATGAAAACGTTAAGTTAGGTTTAGTTTGGTTGAAATAAAAATATTAGGGGCAATAAATGAAGAGTGAATGGATATTACGAGACAGAGTGAGAGGAAAATGACTGCGGAGTCCATGATGTGGTAAGATGCCCAAGAAGGAGATTGGTCCTGAACGATTAGCAAAATGGGTACAAATAGAAAAACGAGATAATAAAAAACCACATGAAAGACCACTTAAGAGATGGCAGGATTTTTGGTAAGTTGGTAAGGTGTGACATTGTTATGTCTGAATGATTGTGGCGTGTTCAAATATTTTTTCCTTTATTAGGGTTTTTCGCCACTATCTAAAACTCAAAAAATATCAAAAATGCCTGTAACATTTTTATATCTTTAAAATTTTTTTCGTTAGGCAAATTTATTACAAAAAAGAATCACTTAGAAATTTGTCTCCGATTGGTTTTTTGTTTTTACCCAGTGATTCTTTCTTTAAATAAGAACAGGTATTTTTGATGTTTTTTGTGTTTTAGATAGTGGCGAAAAACCCAAATAAAGGAAAAAAAGTGACATTGTTGATTGTATACATACTTAGAATGTTTTGTCATACGGATGCTATTTATGCTGTTAAGTAACTTGAAAAAATAATTTCAGGCAAAAAATGGAATTAACTCCTGGGAATTTTCATGCGATGATTTACTAAGACTTTCGACTTGAATTAACTCAATAACAGTGCTTCTATCAACTCGCCTCGACTTTTGGTGACGAAACACTAATTTAAAACCACTACATCACATCCAACGTACATCAGTGGTTTAGTGGATTAAATCGTCTCTGTCGCTCGCCCACGGACGAATTTAAAGACGGTCATCCAAAATCGGTTGTTGTGCCAGAAAATATCGATTCTGTGCGCGAACTGATAAAGCAAGATCGTCATGTGACATACCATGAGATTGAGGCATCCCTGGGCATTAGAATGACAAGCATACACAAGTAAAATCTTGTGTTTGAACATTTGGCCGTGAAAAAGATTTGTGCGCGTTAGATTCCACATAATTTGACAATCCCTCAAAAAAATGCTCGTGTCGATTAAAGAAATACCCAAAAAATACAATCGTGGGGCGTTAAAAGCTGTATATAACATATACACAGGTGACGAATCTTGGATCTATGCGTATGAGCCTGAAAGTAAATAGCAGTCGGCGATATGGATCTTTCAAAATAAGCCAAACCCAAAAAAGTTGTTCGTGCCAGAAGCACTTCATTGCAAATTTTTTCATTGAATTTTTTGGGATAAAGAGGTATGTGGTTACAGTGCCACTAGAGAATCGTAGAACCGTCAATTCTGAATGGTATTAATCACTTGTTTGCCAGAAGTCTGAAGAAATAAGAAAAAACAAACAAGTGACGCACTATCATTCTTCACTATGACAACTCTCACACATCGGACCGAATAACTCAATATTTGACCGGTCAAAACGTCGAAATGACGGGTCATCTGCCGTACAGTCCTCATTTAGCACCCAATGATTTATTTTTATTCTCGTTCGTGAAGAATAAACTACGTCATCAACGCCAGAAGAAGCGGTTGGTGGGTTCAAACTCCATGTTTTGGAGATACCTCAATCGGAACGGAAAAAGTGCTATGAAAATTAGTTCAAACGTTTGCAAAAGTGTAGCGATCATCGCGGAAGATATTTAATTTTCAATTATAAATATTTGTTAAAATAGAATAAAACAATTTTATACTTTGTAATCTATCACTTTTATATAAATAAATAAAATATATAAAATAATATATATATATATATATATATATATATATATATATATATATATATATATATATATATATATATATATATATATAATATAAAAGTGATAGATAACAAAGTACAAAATTGCTTTATTTCTTTTTAAAAAATGAACTATCACAAAGTAACGGACAAATTACTCAATAATAAATATTTGTTTTAATTTAATATTCCGGGTACATAAATAGCAACCCTCGTAGAACTTATATGGGATTGTATTGGTCGAATCCTTGAGCGATTGTCCAGGCCGCCAGTAACATTAACTAATTCATTCATTAATTTACATTATCATGTACAGTTTCTCTAGGGTAAATAACTCTAATATTATGTTATATATTATTTACAATTGAGGTGATTAATAACGACGGAACACTATATGAATGCACTAAAAAGCACTATTACCCTTTAAATATAATACAAATATTAGAGGAATAAAATAGAAACAGTTTACAATTTCGTTGCAATTTTTAGTAGAAGGGAGTATGTAAAATCAGAATCATGAAATGACCTGTCGGCTAACTTATTACAAATGCAACAAAAAATGTCGCTGCCGATAACGAAAGTATCACTGAGAATCCGGTAACATAAATTCGCCATCGATCATAATTAAACATTCCATTGTCTCGCACCAAATTGCAGCAAAAACAAAACAAAAAATGCGTCAATGTGTTCCAGATTTAATTAATGGCGAACTAAAGTCACTAGAGCATGTTAGGTAGCGAGAATTCCTCGCACTTCAACAATGTACCGTACTACAAAGGAGACATCAATTGGCTAACGTGACCGTGCGATCTAACACCGGGCGGTTTCTTTTGTACAATTTTGTGAAATTTCAAGTTACGACATCAAACTACAAATAAATTCTAAACTTAGGCCGTGGCTAGTGAGATTGATTGATTGTGTGAACCAGCGATATATGAACAGTATCTTTGTCGTCATCTAGATTTTTTTTAAAATACTATTTATTACATTTTTTATTGAGAATGATACTTTACCAATGAGATATGCTGAAATGATAAGCCTGAAGAAACGATTAGCCTGAAACCGTTTGAGCACATCAGTTGTAGATACTCCCGATAGAAATAATTCAAGAAGACGAAGAGGTAATCTCATTTCTTGAAATAGAATAGTAATGCTAAACAGCACATTCTAACACGTCATAAAAACTTGTAGTTAAGGATGTGATTCATAGAAATCTTAATCCAAAGAAAAGTTTCGAATTTGACTTTATAATTGAACAAACAATAAATCAGTTAGCAGAGAAAAGCTTATGTTTCTTTAACATAAATATATAATGCGGAAAAGCGAAAAAAAAACATCAGATTTTCTAAATATGGCAAATCTATTATGTAGACCTATCACACTATATCTATCTTCTGAAAGCTTTTTGATAAGTTAGCCTAAAAGATACTGAAAGCACTGTGGAAGTGGAACGTCACTTTTCCCGTTGAGCTCCGTGGTGAAATGTCTAATAATTTAGTTTAACGTATTTTTACCGATTTGCACTTCGAGATCCCATCCATAAGACCGAGTGCCTTTAGTTATGTGTTGGTTTGATTAGCTGTCTTATGGGTACTCCTTTTGGCAGGATTTGGAACACTCGGGAGTATCACTATAACCCTATTGTGATACACATTTCACCAAGGCAGCGTTAAATCCCTCTTACAGGGTCCTTGGATGGAGCCGAATTTAAGGAGGCTATACCGCCCCACTGCCCAACAACCCTTGTGGAAAGCTTGGCTCCGATATCCACAAGTATCTTTTTTTCTTCTTTCCCTTTTTATTGTATTATCTTATCTTTACCTTTAACTTTAAAGAGAATGAAGAGGCCAATCTTTTTACTGTGAAAAATCTTTTATGTGAACCTTTTTATTTCACTTATACTTTTACTTTTCTTCGGTGACCGCGGTTGCGAGGTAGCGGAATATCAATATTATTATAAATATATTATTTATATAGTTAGTATTAATAACTTACGTAGTACCATAGTACACTTATGGTAAATTTCGCCGCTATAGCGGTGAGCGGGGTGAACTAGAACGAACTCCTACAACATCATGGGTTTACCTGATCCATTCCGTGGCAAGGCCAGTGGCGCTTATAACTCACCCTTGCTCTCTAGTTGATATGGGCTAAGAGGGGATATACTAACACACGCTTAAGAGTCCGCTCTGGCTAGCGCCCGCTCATCGGCTAAATATGGTTATAAACACCATCATTGTAAATCGCAACCACTTTCAAATTTCAATAAACCCACTTTTTTCCTTTATTTCCTTTTTTCTTTCCACAACATAATAAGCAAATTGAAAAGTTCGCAAAATGACACTTATAGAGCAGTAAAAGAATTTTATATGTTACATTTTAAAATGTCATCCTTCATATGAACATATGTAAAGTTTTATATCGATCTATCAATTCATTCGTACAAAAACAGCAGCTTAAATTATGATCAATAAGTATCCGTGTTTGAAATAAAGACGTAAGTTTTTTCAGAAATTTATTTTTATTTTTCCACGTAACCTTCTTTTGGGTCTATACACTTTTCCAAGCTTTTCTCCAACTTTTTTAAGCCGTCTAAAAATTACGATTTTTCAAACTCTTCAAAATATGCTTCTGTCTCGGCAAACCTCTTCATTTGAGCTGATTTTTTTTTCGTGTGAGCCATGTTTTCAAGTTATGGAACAGAAAAAAGTCGCTGGGTGCCAGATCGGGCGAGTAAGGTAGGTGCGAAAGCAATTCGTAATGCAGTTCGTGCAATTTGGCCGCGACAATTAAAGATGAATGTGTCGGTGCGTGATCGTGATGGAAGAGCACTTTTTTCTTAGCCAAATGGTGCCGTGTCTCCTTCAGTTTCTTATCGAATCTGTCCAACAACTCACTGTTGTACTGCCCTGAGGCATCCATAAGGATTATTCATTTGAAATCCCAAAAAATCGTGGCCATAACCTTTCCGGCTAATGGAACCGTTTTTGCTTGCTTCGGGGCAGATTCACCCAGAAAAATCCAATGTTTTGATTGTCTCTTGGTCTCTGGTGTGTAATAAGGTATCCAGCTTTTATCAACGGTGACGACTCGAGGTAAAATGTCCTGCGGATTTCGCTTAAAGCGATCCAAACACTGCTTTGACATTTTTAGTTGTACTCGCTTGTTGTCCATCAGGCCTATCTTATCATTTAAATTCTTGATTACCGTTCCGTACGAGACACCTACGGCCTCAGCTACTTCGCGCACTTTCGTTCGGTGATCAGCGAGAATCATGTCATTAACCTTTTCGACCATTTCCTCGGCAACCACGTTTGATGGGTGTCCTGGCCGTTCTTCATCATAAACACATGCTTAAACCCGTTAAACCAATATATATCGGTTGTCATAGATGGTGAAGGGTCCCCATAGACAGCATCCAACTTCACTTTTATTTCTTCGCATGTTTTTTCATCCAAAAATAAAAAACGAATTACGGATCGATATTGCTCATTTTCCATTTTATCGAGAAATCAAAACACGAATGATACAACTGGCTATCAAAAAAAAGCTAACCTATGAATTTATCTGAAATTCAGCATGAGGTCGCTCAACAGTCTGCAGTACATGAGGGCACTGTCAGTTTCACTCATCAACGCAATCTGTTATTAAACACGGGTACTTATTGATCCACCCTCGTAACATATCAGTGTTATTTTTTAAAATGAAAAGTATTGAAAATCGTGCAGTGATTAAAATCTTTGTAAAAGAAGGTTTAAAGGCAATGGAAATTCATAGGGAAATGGAAAATGTATTAAGGGAGTCTGCTCCTTCAAAAACAATGGTTTGTAAGTGGACAGGTGAGTTTCAACGTGGTGTACAAGCCTGGATGATGATCCTCGTTCTGGACGTCCAATAAGTACAACTACTGAACACATAATTCATTCTATACATGATATGGTTACGGATGATAGATAATTGACTTTGAGTGAAATTGCTATGGCCATGGAAATCTCAACTGAATGGATGTTTAATATTTTGAAAAAGAAATTGGGCTTGAAAAAGTAATATGCAAGTTGGGTCCGATGGGCCGCATTTGTTAAATTCGGATAAAAAATTACTTCGAGTAAAACTTTATAACCAACATTTGCATCTTTTCGAATGAATTAAATAGATTTTAAAAGTCGTTTTGTAACTATGGATGGGACTTGGGTTTACCACTATGATCCTGAACTGCGACAACATGCCCCAAAGTGGACTGAGTCTGGTTGTTCAGCTCCGAAGCAGCCAAAGTAGTCAAAGTCGACCAAAAAAGTTCTCATCAATTTTTTAGGATGCAAAGGGCATTTTTTAAAGGGCATCGCTAAAACAATAACAGGACAGTATTACTCAAACCTTTTGGATCAATTAGATTAAGAAGAATTGGAAACACATCACATCACATTTTCGACGTTTTTTTCGATCAGGGATTCGATAGTTGCTTGAACGGTGGCGAATGTGCATAGAAAGGGGAAGCAATTACTTCGAAGAATGAGTTATATAACTTTTTTCACAAACAAATGTCAAAAGTAGTCAAAAAGTGGTCGGGAATAAGTTGAAGACCCGATATGTTACCGATTGTGTTGATGTTAATAAAATTTAGTTGTAAAGCAAATCAAGTAAGTTCTCTTGTTTTGTTGGATTTTAGTTAGGAATTTGATACAGTTAATCATACTCTATTGATTGCTAAATGTAGATATATTGGTTTTAATGAAACATCATTTAATTTTTATGTACTGGAGTAATCGCATTCAAAGAACATTTTTTAATAACCTGCTATCTTCAAGCTTGAGTACAAGGTTCTGATGTGTCTTAAGGATCCGTATTGGATCCGTTGCTTTTCTTAATTTACACATTCGATTTACAGGCTGTTATTGTAAATTGTAAATCCACATTTTTTGCGTATGACACACAGATGTAAAAGAGGTTCGTGTGCGATGATTATGAGCTGACAGCCAAGATCATTAATGAAGACCTTTGCAACATTTCTGCATTCTCTGCAAATCATTCCCTACATTTGAACCCTACCAAATCAAAAATTATAATTTTTAGCTAAAATAAGAAAAGGCAGTTTCTGTGTTCTCAAATAAATCTTTACATCAATCAGAAAAAGATGCGAATTGCCTAAACATTAAAGTAAATTGTCCAAACATTTTTTGAGTTTATTTGTAAACAAAACGTTACGCTTTTATGATCATATAACTTATTTAACAAGGCAAAGTTATGCTAGCCTAAAACTTTTGTACTCTGCTAGAGAAGTACTAGCCTTTAATATGAAAAAGACACTAAGTGAACGTCTTTTAATGGCGAAATTATTGTAATTTGTTATTGTAAGGAAAATACACACTCTATCACCGTGTATTTTCCTTGCTTAGATGTCCTAACCCGCTACTATCTCCAGAACATACAAAATTCTTGTTGCCGCTTTGTATGTGGTTTGCGCAAGTATGATCACGTTTCAGGAAAAATAAATTATTTGGGATGGTTAAAGATGGACTCTTTATTTAAATATAGCTTACTATCGAGTATTGAACGTTTAATGATTACGTCCTCTCCACTTTGCCTTAGGAATAAATTGGGTTTTCGATGAATTATTCATGATTCATACCTTCGTTATAGTACCCTTTGTATAGTGCCACGTTATAGCACAGCCATGTTTCATTATTCTTTCAGCTACAATGCTGCTAAATTGTTTAACTCTGTTAGTAAAGATTTCATTTACTGTTCTACAGAAAGCACATTTGATTTAAACTTAACAAATATCTGCTATCAGCTCAAATATAGAGCCTCGTATATTATTATATGATTATCTTAATTTTTCATTGATGAATTTTAGTTATTTTTCTTTATATCATTGTTTTGTAATTTTGAATACGGGTTGTCTATTGTTCTAATTAATTAATAATTAATAAAGGCATTTATTATTATAAGTAAGAAAAATGCGTTTTTTTCGCGCCGCCCAATAGTAAGATATGGCTAAACTAGATGAACAAAAAAAATGGACCGAACCTTTTTCTTAACCTGACCTACAATATCTCCCGAACGTGTGTATTGGACAAACCGGGAAAAAAACACCATTTCGGTCTGACAGCTGGCTCCATTAATTTGCTCCTTTTTGCAATCAAAACGTTGAAAATCCGGAAAACCCCTTCGGGCTGGCAAAAAACTACCCTAACCTGGCCCCCTCTCGAGCAGCCAATTAGCATGTTTATCTAAGCGATGCGGGATCAAGGGGTGGCTCGCCTAACCGCAACCCGCAGAATCGTCCCTGGGCTGCTGTCGAGGGTGTAATTAGGATAGTTGCTGTTCCTGTCTCCTTTTCTGGCTCGGCATCAACACTAGATAATGTTAATTCCACGACCAGTTGCCCTGTGCGGCTCCATTTATCTCTAAAAAAGTTCAGTTTATCTTATCGAGGTGACAAGTGAGGTTAAACCAACATACCACCGGCCAACCGCAATTTTAAACGATCGTGAGATCGTAAACATCTTCTATTGTGTTAAAATAATGCACGTTATTCAGTTAGTTTGTAACTAACATTAATGTTTATTATTAATTATCCTAATCCTTAAATCTAAGAATTTTAGTTTAATAAGTATTTTTTTTTTAATAAATAAGCAAAGATTAATATCTAAAATTTTCATTATATTTAAATTGTGTCTAACAACTGCATCAACATACAGTGCCTTTTTCAAATACAAACTATGTTATCCCAGTTATACCTACACTCCTTCCAGAAGAACACTGTACAGATCACTTTGTCATCGAGTCTTGCGTTAAGTAAACTACCCTGCATGAGGTGGTAACATGTGATGTCTTTGATTAAAGATGTAAAGTGACAGTTAAAGTTAAATAACCATAAGTTTGCTGTGATTTGTATAGTGTTTGTGTCACTTAAAAAGTTATCCTTTCCCATCGACAGAGAAGTTATAGATAAGTAAAGTGTTTTTTAAATTTTTTATTCCTATGATATGTAATTCAGTTGTAATATTCGGACAGCATATATAAAGGGTTTGAAAAGGTTTGGTTTATTGTTAACATGTGGCATGGTCCACATGAGGGTGAAAATATAGGTATCCTTTTAAAAGGACACAGAGATATTCTTTTTTCAGGGCACTTACACTTGATGATCTTATAAGAATGATAGAAGATGACGATGTCAATACGAACAATGCGTAATAATGCCTCCAGACAATGCCTGCTACGAATTAACAGACAAAGATTACGGCTATTAATATAATCTACACATAAATAATCTTCCAGCTTCTCAACTTAGAGCAGAAGCTGAATTACCAGTCATAAGAGTACCAGTACTACGTACCAGTCGTTGATGAACAAGAAGATGGGTTATGAGAAGAACAAGAAGATTTAATTTCATTGTCGGAACTACGTAAGAGCATTTAACCGAAATCAAAAATGTAGAGTGGTCCCTGTTTAGTTGTTCATCTAATAAGTCATCTCTTGTACAACTCTTCAAAAACTTCATGGATGCAGAAACAATTAAAATGTTTGCAACTTGCACCAACAATTATGCGCAAGTAAAAACCGAAAGTCAGATGTTAGCGCATCATTGTTAGAGATCAACGTTTTTATGGGGATTTTACTTCGCAGTGAGTGCGTTTCGATTCCAAGGCGTAGAATGATATGGGAGAATTCTGAAGAGTCTGTTCCACGACACACGTCTGTGCCACGCCACATTGCTGCGACAATAATAATTTAGGTCAATCAGACAAATTCGCTAAAGTCAGACCATTTTTCACTAAAATAAATACGCGATTTTTGAATTTGGCCCATTTTGAAGAATTTCATTGTGTAGATGGAAGGAGAAACCATGGTACCGTATTTTGGCCGCCATGGCTGCAAGCAATTTATTCGCGGGAAAACGCTGAGTTACGGGTACAAATTGTAGGTTGGAGCTACCGTCGATGAATACTTAGTGTGGTATGAACCATACCAAGGAACCAAATCCGAAATAAGGAGTTGCTATACAACCTTAGAAGTGGAACCTTATGTATTACTTTAAATATGCCCTTTGTATTACTTACTCAAGACAAGCTATGATATAATCTTTACTGCGACAATTTTTTTACGACTCTATTCTTGATTGATATACTCACAGAAAGAGGAATCAAGTGTACGGGTACTATTAGAAAGAATCGATTCGGTAGTTGTGCCATCTAATCAAGACTTGAAAAAGAAAAGAGGAGCTTGTGACTATAGGGTGTCAGATGGCAAGTCGTAAGCAAATACGCGATGCATTCGAGTCCACAACGGCATGTGGGATACTAAACAGCATAATTGGGAGAGTCGATATTCACCTGCCCAGGTACAATCCGCGGATCACCTTCTATTAACAGACGTTATTGGAATGTAGTTATTAAAGTAAATACAAATTTGCCGTCTGTAAATCTATATCCAACTATTTTAAACGAACATTGCGTTGGGTGAATACCCAGAAAAATCTCCTTTTTTTTGATATTTTAATATTCTCTACGAACCCACTATGCAACTTCTCGTGCATACCTGGTAACTACACAGGGCCTGGGCGGGTCATAGACGGTTTCGCGCAATCTGACTGTTGCGCACGTTCATCACACGATGGCGTAAGCTGTATTGCATTACAGCCTATATCCAACATGGCTAATATATATGATCATACCTTGGAAAGCGGTATCTGGAGAAACTTGCTGACGCTTTGGATGGCAGCTGAAGCAACGGGCAATTTTTGCTTCGAGCACGGAAGATTTTTCTTTATTTGTTTGTGTTTGTTTATTTTTGTGTTTGTGATTGTGATTCTAAAAAAATCTATGTAAAAAATGTATTGTCATTAAATAATTAATTTGAAAATTTTGTGTAAACAAATATGTTTTATAAATAGGAAATTAATTGTTATCAATAGCTTTTTTGGTAGGTTACTCACAAAGATATATTAAATGTCGAATGTAATTATAACCTGTATAAAACTAAAACAGTTGCACGTCATCAATGACGCTATTGAAGAACAGCAGAAATACCACTACATAAATTAAATAAGAAAATAATGCAATGGAATGTATTCAATAAATTTCCAATTCAGAGCTGGATTCGGTTGGCAGCATATGCGACGTTGTCGAGTTTCAAATTTTTCTTGTTGATATTTATTGAGACGTTTGCATCCCATTTATATTTGAAATGGATAAACTATGATCCAAAGCGAGCACTTATGAAACTTTCCAATGTTTCCTAAAACGCATAGATTTTTTGAGAGGTCCTATGAAGGAAAGAAAAAACCCTTGTACAAATTTGTTTCTTAGATAAAACCTGGATTTTTCAAAATGGTACTGTAAATCATTAATGGCAAGATAATAGGTAAAAGGTAAGTTACATAAATATGCAAAAAATATGAAAAATTTTGATTGAAAATTTTTATTTTAGATACATCATACTTCATGCTGCAGTAAAAATAGATTTATTAAGGGTGCAGAGACCATATATTTGTCAAAAAAATGAGCTTACTGATTACCATAGTGAAATAAATCGGGAAAGTTACCGTACGTACATTATGGTTGTACGAAAGTACGTACAACAACCAGTGGATACCTTTCAGAAATAAACTAGCACGGAAATAGATACGAAATACGCAAATAAATAGAAATAGTAATAATAAATATTATACGGAATATAATATACGAAATATATATATATATATATATATATATATATATATATATATATATATATATATATATATATATATATATATATATATATATATATATATATATATATAAATTAATAATATTATACGGAATAAATTAATTATACGAAATATAATATAATACGGAAATAAATAGGTAGACAACTTAGCAGAACAATATAGGCACAAAGTTTTACGTATTCCCCCATACCACTGCATTTTCAATCCAATTGGACTTATATGGGGAATTTTAAAATTTTACTAAATAATAAACGCATAGGTGGAAATGGTAATACACAGCAAGACTGTATAAACATGTGGCTTGAAGCACTTCACACTGTTACTCCTGAGATATGGAAGAACACAATCCAGCATACAGAAAATGAAATAATTAATGCTTTTGTTTGTAAATTCTTATGACTCATTGGTATTCAAATTTAGATTTATGAATACCGCAAAATACAAAACTTTATGGCAGATATATCTAGAGTAAGATAAGTTGCGAGACTTAATTAAAACAATGTTTTTATACAGAGCCTTAATAAAAGCAACCGTAAAAAGTTAACTCCACCACTTTAATTAATTAAATAAATAAAGTAACAGAAATTACACCTAAAATATAAATAGTTTCGAGAAGAGAGAAAAACTAACAGTTTCCTTCCCGAAATTGCAGTGGATAAAGCTCAACTTGATAAATCGTAAACTAAGTAAGGGAAGGAAAACAGCGGCGTTGTTCGCGAAAGAAGTTGACACAAATGGAGAAAAACCAATTATTTATGTACTTTAATACACCCGCAGAAAAACAACAGAAGGACTCTTACATTATAAAAACAGAACAGATATAAATTCGTCCAAACACTACCGTCCACTTTTCTCACAGCATTTAATTCCATGATAATTTAAGCAATAACAAAAAAATGTAATTGCTTTTTCTTTACATACACACATATATTTTCACATAAACGAACTTTGTCATTATACTATTAAAAAATTGAAAAAATATTTCTAACGTACCGAATCAAAAACTGGAACTTATAGCATAGATTTTCGATGGTGAACATCATTTTAGATAATCATCTTAATTAAAAAACCTCACTCACACATAAAAACCAGTTGGTCCGAAATTGACTGGTAGGAAAATGTGAACATATTTTTCTATAATAGAAATAATAGTGTAAAACGTCACTTTCTAAACTTCCCAAGATGTCATCTCTTCGCCATTGAAGCGGAATTTTTAAATTTAGATTAGAATATGTTAAATTGGGCATGCGAACGTTTCATGCCACATCAATTTCCCAGCCTCAAAGAAGCAAAACCAATTAAAAAATATCGGTAAATTATAACTATTAAACTTAGAGAACAATGCATTTTTACAGCAAAATTCAAAGCTAAATTGCTGTAAAATAAATTCCATCTTCCATTTTTCTAGCACTGTCATCCATCTGATGGAGCATCATCAAAATTTGTCAGTCAATATAATTTTACTGCTTGATATTTTTTTAAATCCTTGTGCGTGTCTCTAAAAGAAGTCCGCTAGGCTATGCTTATTCAATATAATCTCTATCAGTCTGACTCGGAGTCTCAATTCTCTTTCTGAAACGTTCGCATGCCCAATTTTACATATTCTTATCTAAATTTAAAAATTTTGCTTCCATGGTGAAGAGATGACATTTTGGAAAGTTTAGAAAGTGAGGTTTTACACTATTATTTTTATTATGGAAAAATATGTTCACATTTTCCTACCAGTCAATTTCGGACCAACTGGTTTTTATGTGTCGCTGAAATATTTTGCCAGGCAGCAATGTAGCGTATGTTATTTTATAATACAACGCAATGTTGGCTAATTTGAATATCAAACTAACAGAGCGACCCTTGGGTACCTTTATGCACATATAAATAGGGACGGAAACGGCCATATTGAAGCACCAAAGATGACTCATTGCTTTGGAATTGCGGTAGTTGGTGTTGTTTTAATCAATAGTAAGTGCCGAATAAGTGTACTGGAATAGTTTTTTATGTGTTCTAGTGTAAATACATATTAATAATTACTATATTGACAATAAAAACATTAATCTCGAAAGTAAGGCAAACACACAAAAATATGGTTAGTTGTGTGTCTTGTGGTTGTCCCTGACACGAAAAAAAAAATTCAGGAGTAACATTACATAGTTAAGTGCTTTGAATGCTAAATTTGACAATTATTTAGAAATAAAAACGTATTTTATTTGAATGAAATTTTAAGGTGATGAAGCCAACAATCGCCTGGTATGCATAGGCGTAGTCAAATTAATATTAGGTAAAAAAAATATAATTATAATGTCGTTCAAGGTAGTGATTATCTTTTTTTAGAACTTAATTTTTTAACGTATGTTCTAAAACAGGTGTCTCCAAACTACGGCCCAAGGGCCAAATCCGGCCCGCCACTAGCGAATTTAGCAAGCGTATGCTCGTTTAGGGCGTGCACTCGGCGGCTCATTTAGAAATTATAGATAATGGCAAAAAAATTTTTTTAGGTTTCATTTGATACACATAAAACATTTTACTTTACTCATTTGAAGAATCTATAAAATATAACTAATAAAACAGTGTTAACTTTTTTTACAATCCTATTTTTTAGAAATTATTGTACTAATAAATGTAAATTTTATTTCCATTTTGATTTGGATTTCATGTTATTAAACTAGTTTATCTTTTTCCAAGGTTTCCCAAACATCCAAATAAAAGAACACAGTGGATTAATTTTATTAAAAAGTCACACTTTATTATAAACCGCAGTAGGTTTTTATGTGTCCCTAATTTTGCTGAGGATGATTTTGATCGAACATCTAACGTGAAAGTGAAACTACTACCTAATGCTGTTCCAACAAATGAAGTGGACTGTTTAAAATATGTAATTTTTTTTGTTTTGTCATTTTGATAAACATCTTTTATAGCATTTACTCTTGAAACTGAACTTTTTTGGTTGTTGTGAAAAATAAGTTTATCTCTCCCACGTTTTACATTTGTAAAAACGGTGTGGTAAATGAAAAAATTCGTAGTATGTATACAAAATTAATTTTGTTTAAGGGGCAATAAACACTGAACAGCTTTTTATTTCATTTCAACTCGGTGCAAGATGCAACTGATTACCTAACCAAATTTTGTTAGCTGTAGCTAACACCAAGTTTTGTGGCTAATTTTTTCAAAGGTGTTCTCAAGTGCTCTGTAATATGCTCATAATCTCTTTCGAAAACTGTCGGGGTGCTTACCGTCTTATTCTTTGAATAGCTGTGGTAGCAGAATCCTCTTTGGACTTCAAATTTTCAGCTACCAATATAAATTGTCTACCAATAAGAAAGATGGAACAAAGTTGAATAAAACACACATATTTTCCCAAAATCAGTTCCGATTGCTTTATTTAAGAGATTCAGATATAATTTATGATTTCAACAGACAAGGATCCGCTTGCGCCAATTTTTGGATGACCCTGGTGCACAATTCGGACTGTATGGCGATTATGGCTCGACGAATGTTAGTTGCCAAGTCGCCAATAGTTGTGGGTTTGTTGTTATAAAACTGTGTTTTCACGTATCGCCAAAGAAAATAATCTAAAGGAGTTAAATCGCCTAATTAAGCCGATGTTTACTCGGGAAATATCTGGTGGTGCGTCATCCTGTTGAAAATAAAGGCATCCGCATAGATTCCATCAAATTCCGGGAAAAAATCTTCCAGCATTGTCTGGTAGTGCTTGGTAGTGATTCCTCATTTTTAAAGAAATGTAAAAAAACTGTTATGTTGTAAAAGAACAATGATCTTTTGCGGATGCAAGGAACTTTCATGTATCACGTGCGGATTTGAATCGCACCAATACTGACAATTTTGTTTATTAACGAAGCCATTGAACCAGAAATGAGCCTCATCGGAGAAGATGATTTTGTGATAAAATGTGTTGTCGGCTTCCATCACTTTGAGAGCCCAATCGGGAAATTCACGACGAATACGATGCTCGGTTGGCTTCAATTCATGTGCGTTCATGCGTTCAATTCTTGTGTGTTCATTACTTTGGCTCAAAGTAAAAAATTTCTGAAAAAAATAATGTATACTTAATCTTGGAATTAATCTCCCTCGTTTTCTATATACTTCCGCCACCTTTCAGTCAATTATTCTCTAATCGCAAATCGAAAAAACTTCATATTTTTGAAGTGAAAATATGAAAGGGCCAAATCTAGCGAATACCTGATTTATCTAAACATTTATTTTGTAAATTATCTGTGTATTAAAAATGTAAAAAAATTAAAAATTTGCACTTAAACAGTAGAGAAAATTGGATTCATCATATTGGCTCAAAGTCAAAACTACAAAACTTGGATTAGCAACATGACAATTTCAGGTTACTTTTTTCTTGATTCTTCTAGATCAAAAAACATATTATTTTATTAGTAGCAATATGACTTTTCATTATTAAATTCCATGGCGAGCGATCCAAAAGGCTTGGGTATATAGTGTTGTATATACAGTTAGTTTCCATAACCATGATCTAAATTATTATTATCTCGATCTTAACTTTAACATGACCGGACATAAAGGAAAGTTAGCGAGCTTTGGCATTACCGAAATTAATATTAGTAGCATTTCCATATATTTTACGTATTAGTCTATGTAAGAAGTTGCAAATTGTTTAGCGGAAGTTGTTTTAGAACTCATTACCTTAAATATACTATGACTGCATTAAATTAGAACCGTTAAGAGATAAACTACTTTAAATGATATACTAGAGAGAAACAAAATAATCTGCTTTTTTTCCCATTTTTGGAAATAAAGAATTATACTTCACGCCTCAGAGGTTTAATACGATTTTAACTTTTGGCTCAAATAAACTTCAGTATTAAAGTGATTCCACTAATAAATGTTCACTCGACGGTTTTTAACAAAAATGTTAAAATGGGTGAAATAAGTCGCGAAATTGAGGCAATTTTAAGACATTTTAAAAAAGACCTCGAACCGACTGAAACTACTCGAAAGATTTGTGAAGAAGAGGGAGAAAGTGCCGAATCAATCTGCACTGCTCAGCTCTGGTTCGATAAGTTATGGGAGAGAGACATGAATCTTGAGAGTAGGGAAATGAGAATATGGGAATAGGAATTTCTTTTGCATCATTTCTTGCTTAATGGCAAGTTTTTTGCATCCGCAAAAGATCATAGTTTAATGTGGAAAAATGATGAAGGAGCCACTGTAACCATCAATACCAAGCACTACAAGATAATGCTGTTAGATTTTAATGAAATCGATGAGGATGACCTTTATTTTCAACAAAAGGGTGCACCACTTCATATTTCCCGAGTAAACATAGGCTTATTGCAAGCCAAGTTCGGCAACTCGTTAATTTCACAATCCATCATCGCTTAACCGCCGAAATCATGCGATTTAACTCCTTTTGATTATTTTCTCAGGAGATACGTGAAAACACAGATTTATAGCAACAAACACTCGCGACTATTGGCGACTTGAAAACTAAGATTCGTGCAGCCATAGTCACCATACAGCCCAAAACGTGCGCCATGGTCATCAAAAATTGGCGCGAGCGATTAGTGTCTGCAACAAGAGCCATGGTGGCCATTTGGCTTAAATCTTTTGGAATGGAATGGAATGGAAATTGGAATCGATTTTGAGCAAAAAATGTTTGTTTTATTTAATTTTTAAGTTCCATCATTCTTATTGGTAGACCATTTATATTGGTACCTGAACATTTGAAGAAGTCCAATGAGGATTCCGCCAGCAGAGCTATTCAAAGGAACAGACGGTAAACACTCCGGCAGTTTTCGAAAGAGGTTATGAGCATATTTCAGAGAACTTTTTTGAGAAAATTAGCCACAAAAGTTGGTGTAAGAGAGTCAATAGTGCGTCGAACTGTAAAAGAACATACGCTATATTGCTACATGCCAGGATAATGCAGAGACACATAAAAACCAGTTGGTCCGAAATTGACTGGTAGGAAAATGAGAATATATTTTTCAATAATAGAAATAATAGTGTAAAACGTCACTTTCTAAACCTCCCAAGATATCATCTATTCACCATTGAAGCGAAATTTTCTCACGGTCTCTCAATACCGACGTTTTACTAGGCTAATTAAAAATTTGGCGGAGCAACACCTATAGAGTAGTAAAAGAACTATATAATCTACTACATCTGGAAGTTTCA
Organism: Cosmopolites sordidus; assembly: GCA_031761425.1. Classification (NCBI taxonomy): domain Eukaryota; kingdom Metazoa; phylum Arthropoda; class Insecta; order Coleoptera; family Curculionidae; genus Cosmopolites; species Cosmopolites sordidus. The sequence goes on along the minus strand of JARFXV010002370.1, from coordinate 130,888 downwards.
TCCTGCATACGCATAACATATGTGAAGTTTTATGTTTATCTATATCAGGTCATTCATACAAAATCAGTTGATTAAATCATCTCCTGAGGATGCTAACATGGTTAGCGAAACGTGCGTCGAGCAGTTCAAAAAAGCGTTTTGGTGTTTAGTGGTAAATCTCTTCAAGTTTAGTATTTCGCACCAAAGGTACCAACAGAAGAAATGATCAAAAACAGTAGCTTAAAATCAACGTATTAGTGTTATTTTTTAAAATGGAAAATATTGAAAATTGTGCAGAGATTAAATTATTTGTAAAAATACGTTCAAAAACAATGGCAATTCATAGTGAAATCGTATTAGGGGAGTCTGCTTCTTCAAAAACAATGGTTTGTGAGTGGCCAGGTGATTTTTAAAGTGTGACTTTGAGTGAAATTGCTATGGCCATGAAAATCTCAACTGAATGGATGTTTAATATTTGGAAAAAGGAATTGGGCTTGAAAAAGTTATATGCAAGTTGGGTCCGATGGGCCGCATTTGTTAAATTCTGATCAAAAATTACTTCCTTACCAACATTTGGATCTTTTCGAACGAATTAAATAGATTTTAAAGGTCGTTTTGTAACTATGGATGAGACTTGGATTTACCACTATGATCCTGAACTGCGACATGCCCCAAAGTGGACTGAGCCTGGTTGTTCAGCTCCGAACCAGCCAAAGTAGTCAAAATCGACCAAAAAAGTTATCTCATCAATTTTTTGGGATGCAAAAGGCGCTTTTTTAATTGATTTCCTTCAAACCGCTAAAACAAGAACAGGACAGTATTACTCAAACCTTTAGGATCAATTAGATGTAAAAATTGGTGAGAAAAGGCCGGCCCAGTGAGATGTTCTTGCTCCCAATTGAAAAAGTTACACTACGAATTGTTAGAGCTTCCACCATATTCGCCAGATCTGGCCCCCTCGGACTTTCATCTGTTCCCAAACCTCAAAAATTCCTACGTGGCAAGCGTTTTTCAGTATTTTGAATGACTTTCAGAAAGTCACTTCAAAGATGGAATAAATATATTGGAGAACCGCTGTAAAAATATATTGAGCTTAAAGGGGAAGATATGGAAGAATAAAGTAATTTCTTCAACTATAAACTGGTTTTATCATTTCCGCTGCGCGAACTCTCCAATTAGCCGAGTAAGAGCAGTCGTGGTATCCTAAAACAAATACTAGAGGACTTTCAGAGGAATAAGAAGTATGTCACATTACCTTTAACCATAATTAGCGAGGCACATGAATGGGGTCAAAGAGCTGTGGATTTTGTAAACACTGATTAACTAAGTACCTGAAAAACAGAACTAGTTTTGTTACACCCTATTATTATAATAGAACATTGAAATAAGGATTGTAATTTTTTATATCGTACAAAGGAGTGAAGAAGTTGGATCCCACGCACTAACATACCATTAATCGAACTGCCAAAAGCAGCCTTTGAATATGGACATTCTGCAGGTGGGACAATTTCCAACAGGAGTATAAATCGTCTTGGCAAATGAAAAATGTCCTTATTATTAAAAAAATATTTGTCTATCATAAATCAAAGGGAAGGTGTACAACGCTAGGCTGGTTTTTGTTTTCCGAGAACGTTCTAACCCTTGTGGGCCTTGACAGTTCGCCTGCCGTTAACATTATTGATTGGGCAATTTAGGTTTCTTATTTTTTCAACGCCTAACTTTGTCCTGATAAAGGGAATAGTCGATTAAGCATATGAAAAGTGTTGTTTATGTTTTTTATTTATCAGTTATTGTTCTTGATCTAATACATCAGTCAATTTTCAAACACACTAATCTAATATATAAATTTCAAACTTTCAGGCTCGCTGAAATTAAAACGGTCTATAAACATTTTCATATTATTTATTTTTTTATTTTTTAATACTGAAATGAGAAATTTATTTTTTCATCGTAGCTTCTTATATTAGTACATTTTATTCTTCCTTATCTATTAGCTTCGCAACTTAACTCTTGAGCATTTTGGACTACCTTTAACACATATTTCCGAAAAAAATAATACCTACTTAATCTTCGAGTTAAACTTCCTCATTTTCGATATACTTTTGCCACCTTTCACTCAAACCTCGAGTCGCAGATCGAACAAAATTGATGATTTTGACGTAAAACAGTTATGTATGGCGGCTGAAAGAGATGAAAATACGAAGGAGCCCAATCTGCAGAATACGCTGGTGAATCTCCAGAGCGTCACCATCCCGCAACCTTCAGAGCATTACCATTGGCCATTTTGGGCAAATTGGTGCAACTCATAATGCATGACGCCCAACTGATCCCAGCATATACACTGCAACACCGTTTTGGTGTAGATATTTGTTTTTGCGGTATTGATTGATGGCTCGCCAAGATTAACCCAAGATTTTCGCTTGTTTGGATTATCACAGAAGATTCGATTTTCATTACAGATCACAATCTAATGCAGGAAATTATATTTCTTGAATCTAGAAAGCAATGACACAATAACATTAAAACATCTACTCTTTTTTTGTGAGTTCATAGAGAACTCAAAGACTCTTGTTTTAAATTTTCCATAGCTTGTGTAAAGGTTTAGAAATAGTTTGCGCTACTACTCTGAGTTGCCGTTCAAGCTCTAACAATGAATAACAAGGGTTTTTTGCCAGTTGTGCTTCCAATTTTTATTGGTGTCCGAACGTTCCGCATTGTATAAGTTAAAATTTCCAGTTCGTAGTTGCTAGAACCACTTCTTATAAGTAGTATACAAACTCGTAGTATATCACAAAGTTGCACAAATCATGTCTTGAACTTTCGCATATTTTTTTTCAGCTGAAAGGCGAAGAAACCTATTGCCTGAATTCGTGGTTCGAAGAAACTTGCGTAAACAACTGATTTTTCAAATTATATTCATAGTAAGCTCCTATATTATAGCCCGTTATGAATCTGACAGATGGTACTAAAATAAGTATACCAAGAGAAAAAATTCTGCTAGGTTTTTTAGTCAATGAAACGTAGAAACCGAAAATTAGGTGTATTGTTTCGGTTCCCTTTATTAAACCATCCTCAGAAAGAATCCTACTCCTACTCCATCCTCCATCCTATATTTATATATTTTATATTTTAATTTTAATATATTTATATTTTAAGTTTGTAATATAAAACAAAATAAATTAACTAAATAAAAAATATATTTTTTATTAATACAATTGACCCAAAAACCCAAGACAAAACAAAACATATTAAACGATCAAGAAAATATATATACATAAATAAATTAAATTTATAGGTCTTATAGTTTCGGAGAATTCGCGAAAAATGAGTAAAAGTAAAGTTTTGGGGTTAGAGGCGCATCAGCAACTGAGAAGGCTTAGCGACTAGACCTACAGTTAACGTGGGTTCCGAACCACGGTCATCAGCTGCCAAAAACCCCGGTCAGCACCCCCCCTCGGGCTATCCCTTGGTTTTGTGCTACGAAAGTATCTCGGGAAGTCTACCGACTGGCAAGTGACCAACGTAGAAACCTCTCAGAAGGCATCGGGCCTTACCCAGCCTTGAACTGGGTGACTGAGGGGTGATTCCTTGTCAGATTTTACACTTTTACCTAGAAACATTCACAAGAAGTTTAGAAAAACCTTTTTTGCCTAATACGGGATTCGAACCCGGTTCACATTAACTGCGGTAACGTAAGGCTGACGCCTTAGACACCATATATATATATATATATATATATATATATATATATATATATATATATATATATATATATATATATATATATATATATATATATAGCATTTTGTCGGCTAAGTCGAGACATCGGGTAAGTTGAGTCACGGTCATTTCTCGCTTTTCTGACAATGACATGTCAAATGTGATTTGTCAAAGTCAAATTGTTGTAGGACCAATACCTCATTTTTCATAAAGTTTTGAAGAGAGCGCACGCATTATCTGTTAAACCAACTCTGCCGAACAACGTGTTATCAAATTAAAAAAAAAAAGAAGTTTTTTCATGACTTAATATATAGTGATCAATTTTTCGAAGTAAATACCACCAATGTGTTATAAATTACATGTATTTTTGCGTGTAAAAAGTTTTCCTGGAAAAATTCATGATACGCATATTTTTTGCGTAACAAAAAATGACCTCATTCAGGTAAGTTGAGTCACCGGTATTTCTTCGGTTTTCGAATCCAGGCGTCATTTTTTGCTTATAAATCTGACTTATAAATGAAGAGGTGACAACATCTAAGGCACTGTCAACATCTATGTCTCGTGCGTCAAGTCTCTCTTCGATTTCACCGAAATTGGTCCAGTGCAAGCAACTACAACTGCCAAAAAATCGAATCGTGGGCGAAAGCCAATGAAAAGTGTCATTCTAACTTCACCGGAAACAATTTCGGTATTGGAGGAACGGAAACGATAATAAAGGAATAGCAAATAAAAACGATTAATGAATATTCCATTAATATTAAATATTTGGTGTATTTACTTAATTTTTTCACGTTTCCAACAAGTTTTGGTGATGTCCAATTTTTTTTGCCCAAAATGTAGGTCATTGGAAAATTGCATCTATTTTTTTAGGCTTTTGAAAAACTGAAAAACATTTATTATCGATATGTTGGTATTCCTTCTAGTTTTCCAACGGTATAATAAACTCTTCGATATCTTTACCCACTGAAATTTTATGATCAAAAAACAAAAGGTGTCTCAACCTACCCCACCTTCCGTTGTTGGTACATTGCTTAAAGTAATTTTAATCAACGTAACCTACATAAAAAAGGGCTTTTACAAAGAAATTTAGGTAATATTTTAATCTTATATTGTTTCTTTTTAAATATTGTTTTCAAAATACTTTACATAAAAAGCACAAGGAAAAAGAAGTGGGGTGCTTAACTGACCTTAAAACTCTTTGGCTAAAGTGATAATTTGATCGGTCAACCAACTAATCATTTATTAATCCACAAATATCACTAGTAGGGATGAAAAGTTTACCGAATTATATACGTCACTCTCCATAAGTTTTCTGTTAAGTTTCTTCTAAACTTACATCTCAAAGCTATCAAAAGAACATTAAATATTAAGCTAGAGGACATCTAACTATAACAGGGCTTAAAAGTTATTTCAGCTTCAGTGTATCAGACAGCGTAAAAGTTTTAAAAAAAGTTCTTAGAAAATATTTTCGATATTGGTATGACATCTATGAGTAAAAAAAACAGTTTTTTGTACTGAAATTACATATTCTGGGAGCTATTCAAAGAATAGTAACAATTTAATCTGTGGCCGTATGTACAAGGTATACTTTTTAAATAAGGTCCGTTTTTTAGTAAGAAGAAAAATGCTATACATATCATTTAAATATATTTTCTCCTTATTCAACATACTTTTATCTAGTTTTCTACCTGATTTCCCGAAAAATTCCAAAGAATGTTCAATTTGTTGCATTTTTAACGCTTGTAGACGAAAATCCGTAGTGGGCTGGTAGTATTTATTTACATATTATTAATTCCTGCGATATTTACGTCCAGATTTGCTTCGATTTGCCTTCAGTGAGTGAGTTAAGTTGATTTTAAATTGAAAATGTCGGCCGATAACGGACATTTATGCCACATTAGGCATTTTTATTTCAAAAATGGTTGGAACGCAATTCAAACAAAAAATAAGATCTGGGTCATTTATGGAGAAGAGTTTGTTGACAAAACCTTGATGCAAAAGTTTTTTGCTTGGTACGTGGATGGACATTTTGACTTGGAAAGCATCCGCCAGCGCTTTGACCATCCTTCAAGCATTGATGTGAAGGAAATAGTGCTCATAATAGGCAAAAATTCACGAACCACCGTCCCTGATATAGCAGATAAGCGTTTTAAACCATCTGAAAAGAAAATGGTATGTTGATATTGACGTCCAGATTTGCTTTGATTTGCCTCCAGTGAGTGAGTCAAGTTGATTTCAAATTGAAAATGTCGGCCGATAACGGGCATTTACGCCATATTATGCATTTTAATTTCAAAAAGGGTAAGAACGCCATTCAAACAAAAAATAAGATCTGGGTCATTTCTGGAGAAGATTTTGTTGACAAAACCACGATGTAAAAGTGGTTTGCTTGGTGCATGGACGGACCATCCCTCAAGCACTGATGTGAAAGAAATAGCGCCCATAATAGAGGAAAATTCACGCACCACCGTCCCTGATATAGCAGATACGCATTTATTGATCCATCTGAAAAGAAAAGGGTATGTTTGCCGATAAGATGTATGGATCCCTCACGAACTTAGAGAGCTGACCTAATTTTTTCCTGCGATCTTGTGCTGAAAAAAAAATCTAATACTCCATTTCTGAGGCGGGTGCAACATGCGGGTACAACATGCAACGAAAGAATCATGAGGATTCGAGGGTCAGGATTTTAAGTACAGCAAAAGACGGTCTTTATACGAATAAAATTATGTTGTATAAATAAAACAAAGTTGTCTAATTTCCACCATATTTTTCTCTAAAACATAACGCGTTTCGCTACACTGTAGGTTCTTCGGATGGTTAACAAAGAATGAAATTGTATTGTGACAAATAGTAGGTACTATACTAATCAAATAATTTTTCGTGTTTTTTCTGAAGATTCCTAGAACCCTTATTGAGACGGGTTTTTCGACATATTTATCGATAATAGCAGAGAATGGTTCAGGTTTATTTGGTCGTTAAGAAGGAGATCTGTGTTTATGACGGTTTATTTCCAAACATTCTAGTAAATTCAGTTTGTAACCGTTATTTTCTAAGTGTAAGATTTTAAAATAATTATTAAAGGTGTTTTTCTTTAATATGTTTCGTTTATGTTGAGTCCATTGAGTTTATTATTTAGATAGCCGCGCTTGTGTTCTGCGATTCTGTGTTTAAATGATCTACCTGTTTGTACTATATAAAATGTATTCCACGAACCCCAATTCATTTAGTAGACACCTGATTTATTGTCTTTCCCAGTTTATTGTTTATAGTTTTTTAAAATTTTTCCTAAAGAATTGCTGGATATAAAGGCTACATTTATATTAATGCGATTGAGATATTTTTTAAGTTTTTCCAATATAAGGCCATAATAGGAAATAGTTTTAAATTCAAATTCCTATTTTAATCCTAAGGTAGGCTTCCTAAAGCGCTTTTTTTTTCTTTAGGCTATTTTATCAACTATTAAAACTGGATAGCCATTATTAACAGCTATTTGTTAACCGTTATTTGCTTAACTAAATTTAATTCTGTATTGTATTTCTCTGGATTTAGAGGGACATTGATTAAACGATGAATCATCCTATTGTAGGCTGCCCGTTTATGTTGTTGCGGGTGGTTAGATGTATTGTGAATCGTGATATCAGTGTAAGGGTTATGGAAAATCGAAAGAGTGCTTAATCGAATTTTTAGAAATCGTTAAGTCCAAAAAGCTTATTCAATTGTTGTCTCTATTTTGGCTATAAATATGATAGTTTTTATGGATGGAATTTAGATATAATAACAAAGCATCCAACTGCCTCTTAGTACCCATGAAGCATGTTCAAATGTCATCAATATATCGGTACCAATATAAACATTGTTTACTAATTTTGTTTTTGAATAATGTCTCCTCAATATTGTTCATAAAAATGTCTGCCAGTAAAGGGTTTAGTGGGCTGCCCATAATTAAGCCTTTATTAGTGTTGTAAATTTTGTATTCAAAAGCAAAATAATTGTGATCAAGCCACGTTCTTGTTGCAACAAGTTCTGTTGTAACTACCAGCTTCACTTGGCTATTGCAAGGACACCTCTGTGAACCGGTACATTTTCTGGCTGGCAAATGATTTTTTTCTTCACTTTTCATACAAATTTTTGCAACCAAATGATCCAAAAGGTTTGTGTAATAATGTCCTGTTATTGTTTTACCGGTTTAAAGATAATCAATTATCATAATGCCTTTTGAATCCCAAAAAAATTGATGCCATAACCTTTTTGGTCGATTTTGACCACTTTGGCTGCTTCAGAGCTGAACAAGCGGGCTCAGTTCAATCTGGGGTTTGTTATCGCAGTTCAGGATCATAGTGGTAACCCCAAGCCTTATCCATAGTTACAAAACGACGTTTAAAATATATTTTATTCTTTCGAAAAAAAGGAAAGGAAAGGATTTTACGGTTAGAGGCGCATCAGCATCTAAGGCTATTTAGCCACTGGACCTACAGCTTAACGAGGGTTCTGAATCACGGTCATCAGCTACCGATAAACCCAGGCCAGCACCCCCTCAGGCTATCAACCCTTGGTTATGTGCCTATCCATAAGTCTATCAAGAAGCCTACAGACAGGCGAGTGGCCAACGTAGAACACTTCTCAGAAGGCATCCGGCCTTACCCAGCCTTTAACTGGAGTGACTGAGGGGTAATTCGTTGTCAGATTTTACACTCTTGCCTAGAAACAATCACAGACATTTAGGTATGGATATGTGTGGGCGTGTGTGTCTAACCCTCGTGTGTGTATGTGAGCGCATATAAGTTTTTGTACCTTTGGATTGCCAGGCAGGCGACTAACCCACCAAACCACTGCGGCCGGCTCTTTCAAAAAAGATACAAATGTTTAATTTTTCTATTGGTACTTTCGTTGTGAAACTCAAAGAGATTTACCACTAAACACCGAATCATTTTAAAGTTCTCGACGCACGTTTCGCTAACAATGTTATCCCTGTTCATGATTTTCTTGCATTTTTCTATTTGAATGCTTTCATATGCATCCAAAGCCGTATTGTTATTTACACTTTTATCTAATCTCAAATTACTAGTGTCTATATTGTGGCCTGTTCGAGTACATACTGGGCAACACAAGATTTTTCATTTCTCCCATATCTAATGTGGGCAATGTGTTCTTTATATCTCGTTAATATGGATCTTTTTTTTTGCCCAATATACCTTCGATCACAATCTTGACAGCTAATTTCGTAAATCACCGACTTTTCATGTTGATCCACTTTATCCTTTGGATTAGCCAGGACTTCTCTTAATTTATTATATAGTTTGTACACAACCATAATGTCCAGTTTTTTCAAAATTGTCTAACCCTCGTGTTAATTGAGTATCAAACTGTATTATCATGAATTTATGTTTGTTCTGATCATTTTAAAAAGTCGAAGAATCTTTCAATAATTTTCTAAACTTTTGTTTTTTAATTAATTTATCTACAATGTTCTTATTATAACCTTTTACTTCGGCCACCTCCCTAATTCATTTTAATTCTTTGTTATAATTATATTTGTTAAAGAAAAATTAATTAATCTATTTACTATAAAATTTAAACTAGCCATCTTATTTTGGAGGCTATAATTCGAATCGATAGGAATGTATCTCGAAGTGTTGGTGTTTTTTCTAAAAATATTAAAATCTAACTGATTTTTATTGTTTCTACTGACTAAAACATCCAGAAATGGTAAACTATCGTTGTTTTCGAGTTCATGCGTGAATACTATGTTTTGGGATTTACTACATAAGTTCTTAATCAAATCATCTAAGTTTTCATTTTTTGAATCGAAAATTGCAAAAATGTCATCCACATATCTTAACTATACCTTTGGAAAGTAACTGAATTCATTTGTCGCTTCGATTTCAATTTTACTCATAAATAAGTTGGCTAAGAACGGTGACAGAGGATTGCCCATTGCCAAATGGGCAATAATACAAAAGATAAAGTAGACCAATATGAAAAGTCGGAAATTTACGAAATTAGCTGTCAAGATTGTGATCGATTGTACCTATTTCGTTCAGTTAACTTTTTGAATTATTAATGTAAGGGTCAGTAAACTTCACGGTTCATTTTTTCGTTCTTTTGTTCTCTTTTTCCTCTTGTTTTCCTCTTTTTTTTTATTAGCTTTATTAGGTAGGTAGTACGCATCCTAGGTAGTAGGTTATAAATTAGGGTTCTCATGCAAATAGAACATAGTTTAATCTAAATTTTAGAATTAGATTAAATCATTTCCTGATAATGCTAACATTGTTAGCGAAACGTGCGCCAAGAACATTAAAAAAAAGTGATACGGTGTCTAGTGGTAAATCCAAATGTTGGTTAGAAAGTTTTTGGAACTCGAAGTCGTTTTTGATCAGACTTTAACAAATGCGGCACCAATAGCTTTCTCAAGCCCAATTCCCTTTTCAAAATATGAAACACCCGTTCAATTGAGATGTTCATGGCTTTAGCGATTTCACTTAAAGTCAATTGTCTGTCATTCATAACCATATCATGCACAAATTAATTATTTGTTCAATGGTAATAGTTGCACTTCTTGAACCCCCAGAAGGAGGATCATCATCGAAGCTTGTACGACCAAGTTGAAACTCACCTGCCCACATACAAACCATTGTTTTTGAAGGAGTAGACGCCCCTAATACATTTCACAATGAATTTCCATTGCATTTAAACCTTTTTTTATAAAGAATTTAATCACTGCAATTTTCAATATTCTCCATTTTAAAAAATAACAGTGATACCTTTATTTTAAACTGCTTTTTTTGTACGAATGAATTGACAAATCGACTTGAAACATCACATATGCTCATATGAAGGATGAAACTTAGAAATGTAGTACAGTAAATAGTTCTTTTAGTGCTCTATAGGTGAAGCTCCGCGAACCTTTCAATTAGATTAGTATAAGCACTTGTATGTTAATCTCTAAGTTATAAGATATACTTAATAAGAAATGAAAAACATTTCAGTCATACTACGGAAGTACTGTAAAGCATTTATATTGCCTTGCACTCAGAGTCATTATTCATTTTCTAATATAAAGTTATTTTAGAATTTAATTAAATAAGATTCGAATAGTCGTCCTCTCTATTTTATTGCGCTGAAGGAAAAGTCCGGAATTCCAGCTCTATGTAAATGTTTAAATTAAACCCGGACAAAAAGTAAGAAAATCGAGAAAAAAAATGCCCTCCAATAGGAAAGGGAACTTTTGTCTTTATTAATATTTTTTTGGGGCGTTTGAACGATCATTAAGGTCAAGAAAACAAAATTATTAACTGCGGAAACAAAGCATTTGAAATACTTAGTGATTTATATTATCAATTGATGACTTTATTGCGCTCTGTATTTTAGTATTGTAGCTCAGTCTAGATTCTTCGTGTATTTTTAGTTGTCTGTAATAAAATAACTAAATTATAGCTGTAGTATATTCTCCTATCCTGTTTAATGATATAAACCACCCTCTGTGATATTCATGTCGGCAATTCAGTAATAGATTTCCATATATTATGCTTATTATTAAAGGAGAACCAAAATATCGCCTAGCAAATGATTTAATATCCACAAACTGCCTTCAAGAATTTCTGTACAAGGACTTTTTCCTGTTAAAGATCTGCGGGGTAACACTATTCAAACAAGATCATCAATAAAATTTGATAAAACAGGGCAGACTATGACAAAGACTGGATGAGAGAAGGTTTTTTTCATTATCACTACTAATTATTACAGACCGGACTTATATAAGATCAGTGAATAAATCGTTTCAGGCAATGACGTGCTTTTACTTCAATATATGAAAATATCTTGCTTTTAAATTCATTTCAATTACGAGGTAAATTACGAGATTTACTTATTATCACCTTCAATTTACACCCCTCCTCTATCCCTATAACGCTCCATACGAATCTGCCATTGTTCGAAACACTGTTGAAAGTCTTCTTCTGTTAGCTCCTTCAGAACGCGTGACGTTTTCTCTTTCACAGCTTCAAGGGACTCAAATATTGTTATTTTTAATGCAGATTTGACCTTAGGAAACAGATAGAAATCGCACGGCACCAGATCCGGCGAATAAGGTGGATGCTTTAACACTGGGATGTTGTACATGGCTAAAAAGCTCTTGACAGATAATGCGGAATGAGCCGGGAAATTGTCTTGGTGGAGAACCCATGATTTGCCTTCCACAATTCAGGTCGTTTTTCTTTATTCTTAAATGCAGTTCAGCAAGATCGTAAGGGTAGTAATGTTGATTAATAGGTTGACCTTTAGCAACCCAGTTAAGGTGCAGAATCCTATGAATCGAAAAAAGCAATCATCATGGCTTTTTTGGCTCTCGGTGAATTTGAGCTTTTCCAGAGCGTGGATTGTTGTTTCGTTTCAGAATAATAAGTATAACCTCGATTCGTCGCATGTTGTTATCCTTTCCAATAAGTTTGGATCATTTTTAATGGCATTTAAAGTGTCAGTACAAACATTTTTGCGAGCTTCTTGTTGTTCGAACGTGAGTATTTTAGGCACCATTTTGGCACACACTTTTTGCATGTTAAAATTGTTATGTAAAATATGCCGTACGCATTCTTTGTCAATTCCTACAGTTTAAGCTATCGTACGAATACTTAACCGATGGTTAGATCGAACCATATTAGCGATTTTTTCGATATTGTCATCCGTTTTTGACGTGGAAGGGCGACCCGGACATAGATCATCTTCAATAGCTTCTCGGCCTCTTTGAAAATGCTGAAACCACTCAAAAACACGTAACATGATAAACATTAATTGCCTTACACTTCTTTCAATAAATTATAAGTTTCAGTAGCGGTTTTTCCAAGATTCAAGTAAAATTTCACAATTCGTTGCTCTATTGTTACACTTAATACTTTTCGGACGAAACAAAAAACAACTCTAATGCGAACGAAGCCTACGGTTATACAAATTTATTTCCAGAAGCGAGAGGTACTGCATTCGAAAGAGAATGCTTCACGCTAAACAGCTGTTGGTCGCTGGCGTTTGCCGCATGCGTCTTTCTTCTGTAGCAGCGTCAGTCCACATTTAATATCCACACCTGGTTTTTTTGTGAATACATTTGATTATTTGGTTTTGTATGTTGCATGGTGAAAAAGTAACTATACCAAATAAACACAACGATAAAGAAAAAATGTGTAAATACACTGGAAAAACACAGTTTTTTTTCGAATGAGTTTTAAAATTGCATTTTTGTAAAGTGCCTGCCGAGAGATCAAAGAGGACAGTCCGACAGCTCTAAGTCGTTGTTCATTCAGTGTTAACCAAGGGGAGCAACCCACAAACACAAACATCCAACCGAAAATAGCAAGATTCTAATCTACTTTGGGCCAGCTATCGATATCATCGGGTCTGCCGCTCCAGACATCGCGGACAACTCGGCGGCACTAATAAGCAGTGATTTTGTTCGAGCTGAAGAAAAAATCCGCTCCCTACTGATTACAAGCAGAATTGGAGTTATATGCGCCGCTGTAGACCCAATAGAGATATTGTTTCAACTTGATTTTTATTAAATTCAAAGAGATTTACCAGCAAACATCAAATCATTTGTTTTTAGTTACTGGACCCGCATTTCGCTAACCATGTTAGCATCATCAATAGATAACTGAATATTTTCCTCATGATGTGGTGTTTAGTCGTAAATATCTTAAAATTTATTTAAGAAGCCAGAAAAGGATGTCATTAAGGATATAATGTTACTACAAAACAACCTTCAAAATATATTTTTTTCCTTTATTTGGGTTTTTCGTCACTATCTAAAACTCAAAAATATCAAAAATACCTGTTCTTATTTAAAGAAAGAATCACTGGGTAAAAACAAAAAACCAAACGGAGACAAATTTCTCAGTGATTCTTTTTTGTAATAAATTTGCCTAACGAACAAAATTTTAAAGATATAAAAATGTTATAAAAAATTTTACAAACTTTTAACGTTAACGTTTCGGAGGGTACTCTTCCCCCGTTTTCAAAACTAAACTAAAAAATAAATTATATTAATTTGTAATATATAAAGTAACGAGTGTAAGGAAATATATTTTTTTTGTAGATGTCAACGATACTTACATTGACAACAATAGATTTTCATGACAGTGACATACTACCAAAATATATATATATATATATATATATATATATATATATATATATATATATATATATATATATATATATATATATATAAAGTAAGGTAAAAGAGCTACTTATACACACAACAAATATTTGTTGTAATTGTTATAAATAGAAAAAATGGAAAACAGGAAAATCAGGAAGGATTCCTGATTTTCCTGTTTTTCGAACTACCGATATTCTGATTTTCGAACGACCCGTTGTTCGTGTGTGAACGTGTGTGAACGACGTTCGTTTTCAAAACTAAACTAAAAAATAAATTATATTAATTTGTAATATATAAAGTAACGAGTGTAAGGAAATATATTTTTTTTGTAGATGTCAACGATACTTACATTGACAACAATAGATTTTCATGACAGTGACATACTACCAAAATATATATATATATATATATATATATATATATATATATATATATATATATATATATATATATATATATATATATACATATATATATATATATATATATATATATATATATATATATATATATATATATATATATATATATATATATATATATATATAGGTAATGTTTACTGTGTGATTGTTTATTGTACTGATTGTGTATTCAAATATTCAAATTCAATTAAATCTATTCTTCGGTAGATTTATTGCGGTATTGTATTGCTATGCCTTCGCATAGCAATACAGTTATTTTTATTTAAATTAATTATAGTGGTTTCTTTTAATCTTCTGTATTTTGTTACCGATTCTCTTTTGCTACCATTTTGGAATTATTCCAATTGATTTTATGACCATGCCTGTTGACAAATTCTAGATTTATTAAAATCGCCCTTTCTGAGAAGGTTTTTTCCTTTTTTACTCTAACATCTAACGGTCTAGATGTCTCACCTATATAGAATTTGCCACATTCGCAGGGAATTTTATAAACCACATTTTTGGTATTTTGTTGTATATTGTTTGGTTTAGTCTTTGTTAATAGAGATCTAAGAGTATTTTTTGTTTTAAATGTCGTTCTTATGTTGTATTTAATTGCTACTTTTTAATTGTGTTAGAAATACCGCGGATATAAGGAATTGTGAGGTTAATTGTTTGAGAGTTATTATTGTTATTAATAACTTGTCTGTTTTGTCTAGTATCAAAATTTTTAAACGATTTATCTATACATTTTTTTGGGTAATTGTTTTTTATTAAAATTTCTTTTATGTGATTTGTTTCTTTTTGTAGTGTATCACTGTCTATATAAATAAGTTTTGCTCTGTCATATAAACTTTTAATTACTCCTATTTTGACCGATTTTGAGTGATTTGAAAAGAAATTGAGATACCTATCAGTGTTTGTCGGTTTTCTGTAAACTGTAGTTTTTAATGTGTTGTTTTGTTTTAATATTAAAGTGTCGAGGAATAACAATGTATTCTCCTTCTCCATCTCTAAATAAAGGAAAAAAAATATGTGTGAACACGCCAGAATCATTAAGATATTAACCTTCAAAATATTTTCATTTTAAATATTTAATATAAAAATTCTGCATTTAACATTTATTTTCGATATTAGGGTTTTAAAAAATAAACTGGTAGCTTTTTAATGTTTCAGATGTTTATTATGGATTTTACTCTGCATATGTTTCGCGTTATTAAGCCTTTCTCAAGAGTAGCTTGAGCTAATACTATCAATCATCTAGTCTAATTTGTTTTCCTCCTTTTTTTTGAATGTAGGCTGATGAAAACCGGAGTTACTCAGTTACAATATAATTTTATCTAATATTGGGTTGTTTTGGAAATTTAGTTGGTCATTCGTGGTTTATTATATGACTATTTCTTAAGGAATTTTTTATTTAAAGTATATAGAAGTTTGCTCCCGCCGTTTTTCAAAATTCAAGGCTTTATTGTAAAAAAATGGTTATACATTTACGACTAAAAGTATTGTTCATCATTGGCTACTACTTTCTCCCATCTTTCAGGCAGCATTCGAATACCGCGTTAAAAAAATTGATCATCTTTTGAAGCGATCCACGAATCGATCCAATTTTTGACTTCTTCGTAAGACCGGAAGGGCTAGTCAGCCAGGCCGTGTACCATCGGTCAAAACAGGTGATAGTCAGAGGGAGCATGGTCTGGAGAATACGGCGAGTAGGGTAGTACTTCCAATTTGAACGTTTCCAAGTATGTTTTGATCATTTTCACAACATGGGGTCGAATTGTCATTCTGCAAGATCACTTTCTCGTATCTTTGGCTGTATTGCGGCCGTTTATCTTTTAATGCTCGCCTCAAACGCATTAATTGCGTTCGACTATAATCCCCTGTGATTGTTTCATGCGGTTTTAACAGCTTATAATACACTACACCGAGCTGGTTTTACCAAATACAGAGCATGACCTTGAAGCCGTGAATATTCAGTTTGGCCATCGTCATGCAAACGTGGCCGGGATATCCCCCATGATTTTTGACGCTTGGGGTTATCGTAATATACCTATTTTTCGTCCCTAGTCACAATGCGATGCAGAAATCTCTTCCGTTTTAGCCTTTCCAGCAACTGTTCACAAGAAAACAAACAGCTGGTTCGACATCTCTCGGTTTCAACTCGTATAGTACCCAATATCCTTGCTTTTGCTCTTTGAGGCATTTTAAAACTGTTTGTTGAGTCAATGATCCCAAGTTGAGTCCCAATGATCTTGCTAACTCTTCTTGACTTTGACATGAGTCTTCATTAAGCAATGCTTCTAATTCTTCATATTCAAAAACTTTTGCTCTTCCACCGCTATGCCGGTCTTCGACGTGAAAATCACCGCTCTTGAAGGGTTGAAACCACTCACAACACGTTATTTCACTCATAGCGACCTTACCAGTATCTGAGAGCATTGGTGAGCCTCAGCCGCAGATTTCTTCATGTTAAAGAAATAAATTAACACCCCCCGCAAATGACGAGAATTTGGCTCATAAACTGACATTTTTAATCGCGAATAACTTTATGATGTAAATACAAATCGACTACCGGTGCTATGGGGTTATGTTTACAAGATGTCCAAAGGTATTGTATGCCTTCTATGAGGCATTCATTTCGACGACTATTTACCGCTAATGCCATCTATAGAAAAACAGCGGGAGCAAAGTTATATACCTTTTATAATTGTTTTTGTAGGTCTAATTTTTTACGGCGTCTAATTAATAAGAAGCATTAAAGAGCTACAAATTTATATTTTAAAAACTTAATATTTATAAAATGTTTCGCAACTGCGGAATCCATAAATATTATTTATTTAAGAATTTAGTTTAAAAAAAACTGAAATTAAAAAAAGAATATTTTCAAGGATTAAAACATGTATGGCAAATATGAAAAAATATTATATAGAGCTGGAGACACTCAAGCAGTCGGCGATGTTTCTAAACAAGCAGTTTTATTTGTCTTGAGCCTAAGTTGATCTCAACTACATCCTTCGCAATTTATTTACGGAAATTACTCTTATATCCTGCTGTGTGAAAAATAGGAGGGATCAAACAGCATTGAGGAATTGAGAGAAAACGTGCACTAATATATTTTACGAATAAGATAATCTACTTCAAACGGGCAAAATGCAAATACATAGGTTGGTAATTAGTAGACAATTTCATCCACTTGGACGCTTTTCGATTAGCATAATAGATCTATCGAATAATGTCGATTTTTTCGCAAAATTTGGGCGTTTATTTCCATAACAAAATTAATTACTTTAATAATCAAAGTATTTGCCATCGTTAGCTATTAATTTTTTCCATCTTTCTGTTAAAGAAAGGATTCCCCGCCAAAAAAACTTTTGGTTTTTTGAGGCCAACCATTCATCAAGCCAAATTTTCAGTTTTTCGTAAGAAGTAAGTTTTGTTCTGAAAATCCATGCTGCATCAATCGAAATATATGGTAGTCCGAAAGAGCTAAGTAACGTTTTCCAAATAGTTTTTACACATTTTGCAACACGAGGCCGAATATTATTATGAAAAATGACTTTATCGTGTTTTCGGACGTATTCTGCTCGTTTTTCCTTTAATGGTCAGTCTAATTTTATCAGTTATTATCGGTACCGATCGCCAGTAATCGTTTCCCCAGGTTTCAGCTATTCGTAATGCACAGCTCTACTACTACCCCCCACCAAATACCCAACAAAATTTTCTTTCCATGTATATTGCATATTGGTTGTGATGTTGAAGGCTGGCCTAGGTCTATCTATGATTTTTTGCACTTTCGGTTGTCAAAATAAATCCACCTGTCACAACTCGATGTAAAAATCAATTTCTTTTCTGCCTGGCATGCAAAATTTCACAAATGGTTTTTCACCTTTCAAGGTCTCCCGGCTTCAATTCATATGGAACCCATTTTCCTTCCTGCTGGATCTTTCCCAATGCGTGTAGATGTTCGGAAATGGTGAATTGGGCGACATTCAATGCTTCTGTCAATTGTTTCAACGTATGAGTTGAATCCTCCTCCAATAATGCTTACAAATTTTTATCTTCAAACTTTTTCGGCTGTCCTGGACGCTCCTGGTCTTGTATATCAAAATCACCACTTTTGAAGCATTTAAACCATCGTTCACAAGTTTTTTGGGTTAAAACATGTTTACCATAAGCTTCAACCGACAATAGATAACTGTCAGCAGCCGTTTCCTTCAAATGAAAGATGGTTATTAAGCTTATTCAAAGTTATGAAAAACTATGTTTTTTTGCACAATGAAAATTAATAATGACCTGGCTGTTTATGACGTACGTTTACCCTTGAAAATGTTATAGGCGTCATTAATCTATACCAACAAATGTATTAGTAACATCATCTTTTATCAAAAATACACTTTCTAAAAAACGAATCAGGAAAGTTTTCCTTTAGACTTGCTTCAACTAAGAAAGTCAACAATATTAGATATTTTTTAATAAAAATCCAATAAAACTATACTGGGCCTTTTTTGCCATTTGGGGATAATTAGGCCACCACACAAGTTCAGTTATACATTTCTTAATTGGAACAGTAATATAATTGTTATATTATCTAGGAATATTCTAGGAAGTATAAGCTGTCTAATCACAATTAGGGAAAAAAAATACTTCTGTATCTTCTTTTGTTAGTCTCATACACTCATCGTGGTACCATCTACCACATTTGCCATGTCTAATAAACGTTCTCCCTTGCATGCACTACAATACCAAGTAGCTTCTGCCGAGATTTTAGCCCTCTTCCCTTTTCCTTTACCTTTATAAGATCCCGGACTTTTCTTCAAATTTTTAATATCCTTGTTTGCTATTTTATAATCAGTTTTTCCTGTTATCTTTAATTTTTTATTTTCTTTCGCTTGTTCCTTAGCCTCAAAAACGTCCTTAGTAATTCTTTGGTCTTTGTAATTAAATGCCTTTTTTCTTTAGCATAGTTAGGTGTCGGTAAAAGCTTTTGAAAACGAGACTTATATTCCTTAGTTTTAAGATTAGCCACTGGTATGTCATCATCTGGACCAGGGGCGTAAGAAGATGCTCTTTACAGTAACTGAATTATCTATTGATCAGTATTTGTCTCTATATCTGTCGCAGATTTTCAGTTATAAATTATTAGACATTTACTGGCAACTGCGTAAGATGTGGACGGTTTTGGAGAGACGTACTTTCTATGTACTACTTGTAACTCCTTTAGTGGTGTTTCATAGCCTTTATTGCAGCGCAGTTTCATTATTTGCAAACTTTTCAAAAGTTGAGATAATGTCATTATTTTTTCAGAATTTGCGACCTTGTCTTGAGAAGTATTAATAAGGCAGTGTGGACTGGCAGTACGTACAGAATCATCGTCATTTCTTACCAATGCTGGATCAGGCTCCCAAAACTCATGGCGAATCATCGTTATTATGGAACTGCAATTCTACTGGTTGATTAGGGGTTTCGTTATCTAAATAGTCAGTATCAGAGCCATTTGCAGCTAGTGGTTGCGTGGGCGGCATTTCTGTTAACACAGAAGCCGCAAATGCCTCATCAGGTACAAAACATCTGGATTTAATGGATATAAGCCTCTAGTACTAAATGAGCCTATATATAAGCCTCTAGTACAAACTTTGGTGAAGATTGCATTAAAACTGGTTTTAGCCAAGCGTCTGTCGGGCTTTTGGTACAGTTATGTATAACTGTCTACTCGACGAACCATTCTACTGCAGCCATAGCTGCATTTAAGCTTTCTTCCGACCACCTAGCATGCTTTGCAAGTCTTTTAATTGAACCTGTGAGTAAAATAGAAAATGTTCAAACACATTAAAATACTTCGTGTCGTGCTATTGGTTAAGGGGGATGACACGATCTTATAAAATTACTCATTAATCAAAATAAACCAAATTCTAGATGAAGATAAATACCAAACTACATTACAATTACATTACCTAAAGTTTAAACTAAACAAGTTACTATGTAAAAAATGTCACATTTCTCTCGGCGATGCACCGACACTGATCGGTGACTGCGCGAGTAGTCCCTAACACATTTATGCGTACGAAGTACGAAGTTTTTCATTTTTATACGAATTTTCAAATGTGGGCCTTATTACACTGCTGGTGTTATTTGCAGCAGGTACCTTAATTTTATTGTTTAATTTATCGTTAACAGTTTTAATCATCTACCTAACTTGGTTAATGGAACGTGTTAAAGCTAACTTAACGGAACGCGCATCGAGTAATTTTAATGCAATTGAATGTTAGTAAAAAACTGATCATAAATTTTTATTTTAACATTATAAAAGATCCAAAATCCAGAAACAAAAGTTGATTCAACAGATTAATTATAAAAAGTGGTGTTATGAGGATTGCATATCCAATATAAAGCCTCATCTGATAAAACAAGTAAAGAATTCGATGGGGTTTCACGAATTATATTCTCTAAAATAGTAGTGTTTCACCAATAAATAAAAAGAATACATCGTAATTAGCTAGCCGTCACCGTTCAGCGAATCTGGGAATAATTAAAATGATGAGATGTGACGAATTATTGTCGTTATCCTAAAAGGAAAAAACTGAGATGATTAATGGCCAATTCCTTTAATGCATCTATAAAATTTAAAAACATAAGTTTGGTATTTCGACGTAAAAGTTAGAGACATTTTTTTAGGTAATAAAAATAATTCTGGAGGATAAAAAAGTATTTAGAATGAAATTTTAAAACTAGTTTTTAGAATAGGACTTTTGTTTCGAAGGTCCTCGTAATATTGGTCTATAAAAGAGTTCACTAGTTAATAAATAACACTGAAACACAAATAATAGAAAATAATCCGAGCTTATTTTTTCTCTTTATGTTAAATTTTATATTTATAAAAATACACCATACTTTGTTCATGTCGCAAAAAGTAAATTCATTTTTGTTTACCTATTTAATCAACAAAAACTACTTCAAAATCCAAGTACCTCCACGTATTGCTTCGCAGGTATTGCTCATTTAAGTAAATCTTCGAACATAAAACGAAAGTTTTGATTTCCTTTCATAAAACTGCCCGAATAGTCTTTCGAACTTAATCGCAAGGTCAGTACTGAAAGCAAGAAAAAGTATGGAAAATAAATGTATGTTGAATGTCCTTTTACATTCTGTGCAATATCGGATCGTGACAAAACTTTAATTATTGCGGCTGCTGGCATCTATTTCAACTAACCGATAGAAAGTTGGTGGAAAAGATCGGAAACATTTTCATATTTTATTAAAACGGCTTAGGTTGCATATTCCCAAACTTATCCACCGTCGGCTATCTGAAAAATATTTTCGTTTCGAACTAACGAAAAGCTAGTTTCAATCACGGTGAGTTAGGAAAGACTGCAGAAATGGCACAGCTGCTCTAACAACTTCCACTGCCATCTAACAAGAAACGCAGTAGTTTGTCAGCTTCAACTTTCAGATAGCCTCGCACTGATCCGAAATTCTTATTTGATTAAAAACTTAATGTTTGATGCATAAGGTATTTAATATGGAAGTGTTTTTTCAGATTATATAATAGTTTTTAGTGTTGTGGGAGGGTCGTTCGAAAATCAGAATATCGGTAGTTCGAAAAACAGGAAAATCAGGAATCCTTCCTGATTTTCCTGTTTTCCATTTTTTCTATTTATAACAATTACAACAAATATTTGTTGTGTGTATAAGTAGCTCTCTCTTTTACCTTACTTTACATATATATATATATATATATATATATATATATATATATATATATATATATATATATATATATATATATATATATATATATATTACAGAAATCTTTCACCCTTTCTCCACGTTGGGTCACCGATCGCCTTCGCCAAACTGTCAACCATGCGACGTCACGTGTCTCTCAGGACCGGTTTCTAGCCTTTCAGCCGTCATCAGCCGAGCTCTAGACGAACGCAAGGAAAGCAGTTCGGAGGGACGATCGGGGCCAGACCAGATTAACTGGCCATTTTAATGACGGGTCGCGATCGGTGGCACCACGTGGAGAAAGGACGAAAGATTTCCTGCCTGCTGACGATTTCCTGAGGTCCTGACTGCTACGATATATATATATATATATATATATATATATATATATATATATATATATATATATATATATATATATATATATATATATATATATATGTTTCTAAATCATTCCGGGTATCGATTCGTTCATTTTGTGAATAGTCACGAGGTTTCGCCTAAATCTCAGTTTGTGGATCAGACCTTGACTTGGTAAAGGGGTACGACTAGGGCAATGCAATTTTGAGCTATGCCGTCTAGAGCCTATACTCCTGGGAGGGTCACCCCTGGCGGACAGGTCAAGGCAGAGGCCTCAGACTAACATGATCCAAAATCTGCCATCCTGCATTGGATTACGGTCCAAGCCTTCAATATTACAAAACAGCCTCAAACACGGCCCTTATTCCCCGGAAGCCAAAGGGCAACTACCTACAGCAGCCGGAAGACCTGCCCCAAGGCAGAGAGTGCTTTAACACAATCAGCGGGTTAGATCAGGCTGCCATTGGACTTTTGACATTGCTACACTGAATATAAGAACAATGAAAACGTTTACACTGGGGGTACGGAGAATGGACGATGTGGTGGAATTGGATTCTTCATCAATCGAAAGCTGAAGTACAGTGTAGTAAAATTTAAAGGTATCTCTGACCGACTAACCCAAAGCGTCATTCAGTTCAATAAAAAGTTTAGGCTTCAAATCGTCTAAGCTTATACACCAACTATAATCCATTGGAATGAGGAAATTGAGGAATGTTATGATAATGTGGTCCAGCTTTTATACAAGGAGAAATGTAGGTATAAAATCCTAATGGGTGATTTTAATGCCAGAAATGGCACGGCAAGAACTGGTAAAAATGCAACTGGTCCATATGGAACTGGTTAGCGGGACAATAGAGGTGACAGGTTAGTTGATGTTGCTGAAGGACAAGAAATTTATATTATGAATTAATTCTATAAGAAAAATATCAGCAGAAAATGGACATGGAAAAGTCCATCTGGACTCACCAGAAAAATTGATTACATCATGACCAAGGATAAAATAATATTTTGCAATTGTACTATCCTTGTGACCACCAAATGATATGAGGAAAAGTTAGGATTAACTGTCGAATAGAGCGCGAAAGAATGGTGAGGTCAAGGAAGGCCAAAGTGGATTCTGGGAAATTGTTGCAGTGGAGCAGCAATTTTGAGATTGCTTTGTCGAACTGCTTTGTTCTGTTACTAGACCCGGAGGATATGGAAATATCTGCCCAATATGAAGAAATCACAAAAAAGGTGCTTGAAACGGCTGCTTCAATAGCACCAGAAGAAAAATTTCTCAAACAGACAAAAATCTTTAGTGAAATCATTGATTTAATGAAAAAAGGAAGGACAATGAGACATTCAGGGAGTCCTTTTGGCAGAGTCGAGTACGCTGAACTCTGTAAAACTATAAGAAAACCTATCAGAGAGGAAACGCGCTGGTGCGCTGGAAACAGCTAGTGCAACAAACTCTGGAAGGAAATAGGACAATTAACAATGCTAAACAGAAGCTGAGAAAGGAAAGAACGCAAATGTATGCCTTAATGCGGGCGGATGCCGCAGTGTGCAGGTCGCGTACGCAAATGTTAGAGATTGTCAGATAATGTTATTCCCAGTTATATGAAGATCAGAACCAATCAAAGACAACAATCAATACCCACGGAAGAACAAATTCCAGATATCCTTGCGGAAGAAGTGACAAATGCTAAGAATCGATGAAAAACGGCAAGGCTCCAGGAAAGTACAGTGTAACTGCCGAAATGCTAAAAGCCGGTTATTTGACTTTACATAAGGCACTGGCAGGATTATACACAAGAAAAAAAACTACCGTTCAATAGGCCTCCTATCAGTAATGTACAAAGTTTTCAATAGATAATATTTAAATTACTATTAAGAACATTGATTGACGCACAACCAAGAGAACAAGTAGGATTCAGAAGTTGATTCAGTACAATGAATCACATCCAGGTTGTACAGCAGACCATAGAAAGACACAACGAATACACAATGCCACTGTGCTTGGCTTTTATCGACTACGAAAAAGCATTTGACTTAATCTCAAAGCAGACCATAATGGATGCATTGCTTAAGCAGGGGGAAGACAAAGCATATGCAAATTATTTGGATCGATATATGATGGAGCTACAGCAACAATTCACTTTCATGATCTTGAAGTGGGAATTAATGTAGAGCGAGGTGTACGACAGGGTGACGCAATATCGTCTATTCTTTTCTCGGCTGCTCAGCTCGGAACGGAATGTTATATATGACTGGCAATATTTGTCAAGCTTAACATAGTGTTTAAGAGCAAATTTCCACTTTACCTGAAAAGAAAACTATTTGATCAGTGCGTTCTGCCCGTTATGACAAACGGAAGTGAACTGACATTCACACCTGGAGACTAACATAGTAATCAATTTAGGTAGCACAGATGGGAATGGAAAGCTTGGTATTACAAGATGAGACAGAAAGCCCTGCACATGGATCAGGGTACAAATGAAAGTGTGTGAAAGATCAGGAAACAAATGTAAGCAATTGAAATGGCAGGCCATATAACGAGGCGATGGGAGGATAGATGAACCAGGGCAATCCTGGAGTGGATACCGCTTGATCGCAAACGTCCGCGAAAAAAAACCGAAAGCACGATAGACTGATTATATCGTAAAGTATATTGGACCCGAGTGGCAGAGGAAAGCCCAGGACCGTAAAAGTTGGAACAATTCTGAAGAGGCCTTCCTCATGCAGTGGAAGTACACGGGCTGATGATGAGGCTGATGGTGTATGTGTATATGTATATGTATATGTATATGTATATGTATATGTATATGTATATGTATATGTATATGTTTATGTATATGTGTATATATATATATATATATATATATATATATATATATATATATATATATATATATATATATATATATATATATATATATATATATGTATATGTATATGTATATGTATATGCATATGTATATGCATATGTATATGTATATGCATATGTATATGTATATGTATATGTATATGTATATGTATATGTATATGTTTATGTATATGTGTGTATATATATATATATATATATATATATATATATATATATATATATATATATATATATATATATATATGTATATGTATATGTATATGTATATGCATATGTATATGTATATGTATATGTATATGTATATGTATATGTATATGTATATGTATATGTTTATGTATATGTATATGTATATGTATATGTATATGTATATGTATATGTATATGTATATGTATATGTATATGTATATGTATATGTATATGTATATGTATATGGATATGTATATGTATATGCATATGCATATGCATATGTATATGTATATGTATATGTATATGTATATGTATATGTATATGTATATGTATATGTATTTGTTTATGTTTATGTTTATGTATATGTATATGTATATGTATATGTATATGTATATGTATATGTATATGTATATGTATATGTATATGTATATGTATATGGATATGTATATGTATATGCATATGCATATGCATATGTATATGTATATGTATATGTATATGTATATGTATATGTATTTGTATATGTATATGTATATGTATATGTATATGTATATGTATATGTATATGTATATATATATATATATATATATATATATATATATATATATATATATATATATATATATATATATATATATATATAGAGTGTCCCCTGAGATTGTATGATTCACAGAAATAAAATAGCGTTCCACAAGCATTATAGTCACCTGATATGGCACCGTGTGATTTTTTGCCATATCCTCCTTTGAATAAAGTTGTTTTGGGCGATCTTTTGAGTCCATAGAAATGATCCAAGATAGTTCGCTGGCCCTTTTGAAGGAAATACAAGAAGTCGAATATAAAAACTGTTTCGAAGAATGGAAAAACATTGGAATAAGTTTATTGCAGTGAAAGAGGATTACTTACAATGAAATATAATAAATTCAGATAAATAAATAAATATAATGTGTTGAATTTAAAAACAGACTTTCCTTTTTGATCATAGTAAAAAAAAAGATCTTTCAAATTGAGCAATTTTCTAAATTCTTGAATAAAACACAGAATTTGTGTTGATTTCAAAAAATTTTTGATTGGTAATTGAAGCACAGTGTATAATATTTAAATACAAAAGATAATATCTGCCCAATCACCACAACGTTGCAACTCCACAAACGTCCTCTCTTTTGTCAAAATTTTTGATGACCTTGGCTTTATCTCACCAATGACCCAAAAACTTCATCGTTTAGCTCAGGTTTAGTTCAGGAATCTATTGTGGGTTGTTCTTATAGATCTAGTTTTTTATGTAACCCCAAAGAAAATAGTCGAACGGTGTTCAATTACATGGTCTTGGTGCCCAATTAATATCACTGTTTCTTCGTGGAATTGATGCAGGAAATTTTTCGCCCAATAAATCAATTGTTTCGATGGCAGAGTGAGGTTGTACCACCATCCTGTTGGAACCACAAATCGTCCAGATCAATATTATTCAATTTAGTCCACAAAAATTCCAGCAGCATTCTGAAAGAAATACGGCTCAATTACACATTCTGACCATAATGCAACCATGCAACCTACTAACCATAACTCGTTTAGAATATAAAGGTTTCTCTGAATCAATTGTTGATTTTCCTCATACTAAATGCGGCAATTTTGTTTATTAACATAGCCACTAATTTCAAAATGTGCTTCATCTGAAAAGGTGACTTTTTGAGAAAAATCTTCCCGTAGTTCTTTGATCCACTTGATAAATGCACGACGTTTTGAATGATCCAGTGGCTTTAGTTCCTGTGTTATTTGAACCTTGTATGCCTGAACCTTGTATGCCTTGTATGCCTGCAGAGCTAAATCCTTTCGTAAAATACGCTAATTGTGGATTCACTGAGTCTATATTTTTGCGAACGTCGACTAATGGAAATTCCCAGGTCTTCTGCAACACTTTCACGTACCAAATCAATATGCTCTTGTGAACAACCACTACAACGATATCTTGCTGTTCTTTTATCTTCCACCGAACCAGTATGTTGAAATTTTTGAACAATTCGATTCACAGTACTTTCAGATGAATGATTGTTCAAACCGTAAATATCACGTATTTTTCCAAAAACATTTTGCAAATAATTCAACAATTTGAACGCGTTATTGTATTGTGTACGACTCCAGTTTTATAAATCTCATACATTACACTTCTGAAATGAGACTAGACCTAGATACATTGACAACGCCATGTGTGTTTTGTTCAAATATTAAAAAATCCGCTCAATTTGAAAGACTCGTTAAATATAAAATTATCTGTATGTGAAAACCAAACCCAATAGGTTAATAAATAATTTGTTTTACCTTAATTTTTTTATAAATACCGCCTTTATTACAATTCTCAAAAAATATTTTCAAAATAAATATTTCAAAGTTTTTTATGTATCCATAAAAATTATTCAAATAAATATTTTCGCTAATTTAATTAAACAACACACAAATATGTCTAAATTAATATTCCATATTTTTTTCGTCCTTCTATTAGCCAGACACTTTAATTTAATTAAAATTCTTCACTAACCACAATTTTTTATCACAGTTTATATCGAGTTAGCATCAAAAATAATTGAAGACCTGGAGATTTCTAATTCCACCACTATATTCGGCATTTCTCTTTAATTAAATTAAACCATAAAAAGTTCCTAATTTAGAAAGCGCTAAGATTGCTTTATAAAAAAGATGGTATACAAAAAAATTCTCTATCTTTTAGTAAAATATAATTTGGAGATGTATTACCAAGATCAGTATTTACTACAATTATATAATGGGATATCTAAATGTGACGTCTTTGTAATAAAACAAAAACTATTCCGTTGCAAAAAGTGAATATTTTTTCATGTTGTGTAAATTATAGCACGGTCTTGCTAAATATTGGCAACTGACACATCAATATAATAAAATTCTGGATATAAAAAATGACTTAACAGTGTATACCATAGAGTGTGTACTTTGAAGTCATGATTTTTCATAATCTACACTAGAATTCAACATACCTGATATGACACTTTTGCAAATAAACGAATTCACTAATTCTTAAATCAACTACATTATTAAAATTAAGTTTACTTGAAAATAATAGATCTATTGTTTGTTGTTATATTATCATACTAAAGAAAAAAATGCTGTTATTACGTTTTTTGAATCTTAAAATTTGCAGGTTCTAGCAGCAAGAAGATATCAGAGCATACTATCAGAGAATATACAGTATAACATTCAGGCCAAGCTTTGTGTTCTATATATATATATATATATATATATATATATATATATATATATATATATATATATATATATATATGTATATATATCATCATCATCATCATCATCAGCCCGCATCGATCCACTGCAGGATGAAGGCCTCTTCAGCATGCTTCCAACCTTCACGGTCCTGGGCTTTCCTCTGCCACTCGGGTTCAATATACTTAACGATGTCATCAGTCCATCGTGCTTTCGGTCTTCTTCGCGGACGTTTGCGATCAAGCGGTATCCACTCCAGGATTGCCTTGGTCCATCTGTCGTCCCATCGCCTCGCTATATGGCCTGCCCATCTCCATTTCAACTGTTTTACTCTTCCAATGATGTCACAGACTTTTGTTTGTTCCCTGATCCATGCGCAGGACTTTCTGTCTCGTCTTGTAATGCCAAGCATACATCTTTCCATTCCCCTCTGTGCCACCCGAAGTTTTTGAATTGATTGCGATGTGAGTGTCCAGGTTTCACTTCCGTATGTCATAACGGGTAGAACGCACTGATCGAATACTCTTCTTTTCAGGCAAAGTGGGAGTCTGCTCTTAAACACTATGTTGAGCCTACCAAATGCCTGCCAGCCACATTTAACACGCCGTTCCACCTCCCGGGCGGTATTCCCCTCCATGGAAATCCTCTGCCCAAGATATATAAAGCTGTCCACAATCTCTAAATCCCTTCCTAGAACTGAAATTCTTCTGTCCCGAGCGAAGTTATTGAACATAACCTGACTCTTTTTCAGGTTTATTTTCAAGCCAAATGGTTCGCCAGCCCTTTGCAGTTCTTGTATGCGTCTTTGCAGCTCCTCTGGGTCTTGTGAAATGAGAATAATATCATCTGCAAATCTAAGATGGTTTAAGTTTGCACCATTGATCTTTACACCATCCTGTTCCCAATCCAGTTTACGGAATACTTCTTCAAGGCCAGCCGAGAAAAGAATAGGCGATATTGTGTCACCCTGCCGTACACCTCGTCTATATTAATTCCCACTTCAAGATCATCAAGGTGAATTGTGGCTGTAGCTCCATCATATATCGATTCTAATAGGTTTACATAGGCTCTCTCTACACCTTGGCTAAGCAGTGCATCCATTATCGCATGCTTTGAGATGGAATCAAATGCTTTCGTAGTCGATAAAAGCCAAGCACAGTGGCATGGTGTATTCGTTGTGCCTTTCTATGACCTGCTGTACAACCTGGATGTGATCCATTGTACTGAATCCACTTCTGAATCCTGCTTGTTCTCTTGGTTGTGCGTCATTCAGTTATTTTAATATTCTTTTAGAAATTATCTTAGTGAAAACTTTGTACATCACTGATAGGAGGCTTATTGGACGGTAGTTCTTTAAATCTTCCTGTGCTCCTTTTTTATGTAAAAGGATCACTTCTGCATTTTTCCATAAGTCCGGTACTTTTTGTTCTTTGAGGCATTTTGAGTATAATTTTGCCAGTGTTCTATGTAACGTCCGACCCCCAGCTTTTAGCATTTCGACAGTTACACTATCCTTTCCTGGAGCCTTGCCGTTCTTCATCAATTCTATAGCATTTGTTACTTCCTCCACTAGGATATCTGGCATTATATAGTTCTTCCGTGGGTATTGCTGTCCCTGACTGGCTCTGATATTCATATAACTGGGAATAAAACCTTCTGACAATCTCTAACATTTGGGTACGCGTCCTGCACACTGTGCCATCCTCACGCTTTAAAGAATATATTTGCGTTCTTTTGCTTCTCAGCTTCTGTTTAGCTTTGTTAATTCCTTTGTTTTCTTCCAGGGTTTTTTGCACTAGCTGCATATTGAATCGGCGCGTGTCCTCTCTGATACGTTTTCTTATAGTTTTGCAGAGCTCAGTGTACTCGACCCTGCCAAAAGGACTACCTGCATTTCTCGTTGCTCGCCGTTTCTTCATTAAATCAATGGTCTCACTGGAGATTTTTGTTTGTTTGAGACATTTTTCCTCTGGTGCTATTGAAGCAGCCGTTTGAAGTATATTGTTGGCGATTTCTTCATATTGAACTGATATTTCCACGTCCTCTGGATCTTGTAACGCAGCAAACCGGTTTGACAAAGCAATCTCAAAATCGCTTCCTCTCTCCAGCAGTTTTCCAGAATCCACCTTGCCCTTCTTTGATCTTACCATTCTTTCGCGCTCTTTTCGACAGTCAATCCGAACCCTTGCTCGTACCATTCGGTGGTCACTTCCAACATTAAAATTGTTAAGGACAGTACAATTGGTAAATATTGTTTTATCGTTGGTCATGATGTAGTCAATTTCGCTTGTGAGCCCAGATGGACTTTTCTATGTCCATTTTCTGCTGATATTTTTCTTATAGAATGAATTCATAATATATAGTTCTTGTCCTTCAGCAAAATCAACTAATCTGTCACCTCTATTGTCTCGCTCACCAGTTCCATATGGGCCAGTTGCATTTTCGTCTGTTCTTGTTGTTCCAATTCTGGCATTAAAATCACCCATCAGGATTTTGTACCTACATTTCTCCTTGTATAAAAGCTGGGCCACATCATCATAAAATTCCTCAATTTCCTCATCTTTATGGCTTATAGTTAGTGCATAAGCATCAGCTGAATGACGCATATATATATAGTGCATCATATACATAGTGCATCAGCTGAATGACGCATATATATATATATATATATATATATATATATATATATATATATATATATATATATATATATATATATATATATATATATATATATATATATATATCCAATCCACATTATAGGATACTCTCTGTTCAAATAATTCTATATAGGACGAGCATAATGCGCTAGGCCACCATCATGTTGAAATCATATTTCTTTGTAGATATAGAATCACATTTCTTTGTATACTTTGTAGTGGTACATCTTCTAACAAAGCCTGCAAATCGTTTTTAAAAAAATCCAAGTAGTTGGCGCCATTGAAAGTTTCAGGCAACTCAAATGGTCCAATTATTTATCCGTTTAAAATTCCACTCCACATGTTAGCTTTAAATTGATACTGGGACCGGTCTTCACGCGTTAAATGCGGGTTTTCTCTGTGCCAACTATATAAGTTATGCATGTTTAAATAACCGTCTTTTTTAAAGATCGATTCGTTAATCTCACACTGGTAAAGTCTATTTTTGAACAAACATAAGTATTTTTATCATAGTATGAGTTTTTTGAAATATGATCCTTTTGCAAAAATATTTCTTGTGGAAAGGAAAGTGCCAATTGTACTATTTTGAAATCTTGACTAAATGGGCCATCTTTTGAAATAACTTGCGCAGGGTAGTGTAATACATTTCTTTTTTAAGATGAAGTGTCAAAGTTAGTTGATATAATTTTATAAACCACGACTCAATGAAACTTTTTTTTAATAAATTAAATGATTACTTTTTTTAAAAATTACGTTCATTATTTGATTTGTAACTGTGATTAACATGGTTATTTACGATCACATTATAAAAACTAACCCTGAAAAATTGGGAAATTTGTGATCACAGTATCTAAAAAAATAGCCTAGGGTACCGAATTTCAAGATTTTCAAAAATATGCCTATTATCACTTAGCACGGTGACATGGATTATTTTTCATATTTTTGACCAGAACTTGACACCCGCTTGACGTTGAGATTAGATCAGTAGTTTTATTTGTTACAGTTCCTTCAATCAAATTACCAAATAAGCTCATTAAACTCATTTTACAATATACGAATTTTAAACCAAAATATTCCATTCTAAATACCGATGATCTTATCAATAAAACAAAAAATATTCATTTACCCAAAAAAATCGAAAATAATTTCTTTCGATGTACAAAATGTATTCCCGAGTATACCACCAAACGAAGTAATAGAATTAGTTGATAAATTACTTCTCAATAATAAAACTAATTCAATAATAAAACAAGAAATTTTAGAGGTACTGTCAATTACGTTGGATCAGAATTACTTTAAATTTGATAATTCGTTTTATGTTTCTAATGACGGTTTGATAATGAGGAACTCTTTAAGCCCTTTACTGGCGGAAATTTTTATGGGCAACTTAAAAAATAAGATAAATCAACATCAGTTCTTTAAATCATCACTTTACTAGTACAGATATGTGGATGACATTCTAATTTGTTTTACAGGTTCAATTAAATCTATTCTTGACACACATAAATAATTTACATAAAAATATTAAATTCACAATTGAAGAAGAGCAACATAATAGTACTAACTTTATAGACTTAACTATTAGTAAAAAAGATAATAAACATGATTTTGTAATTTTTCATAAACCATCACATACAGATTTAGTTATACACAATAAATTTTGTTATCCTTATTCACAAAAGATGGCAGCATTTAACTCTTTTATAGATAGATTATTAAATTCCCCATGTCAATAGATAATTATAATAAAGAATTGAATGTAATCAAACAGATCGTTAGATTAAACATTATTAATAAAATAGTTAATAAAAAAGTTATAATAAAGGTTTTAATTTAATATATTTGGTCAATAATAAAAATGCAGCGTTCAAAACAATTATATATACGGGAAAAATTATCAAATTAGTGTTAAGATAATTATGCAAAATACACAATATAAATATTGTTTTTAAAACAAACAATAGTCTAGGACGCCTCATTAAAAACAATATAAATCAAACAAAGAAACTGTATAAATCAGGAGATTATTTAATTGAGTGCGGATCGTGTCCAAAAGTCTATGTTGGACAAACAGGAAGATCTTTCTATATATATATATATATATATATATATATATATATATATATATATATATATATATATATATATATATATATATATATATATATATATACATATATATATATATATATATATATATATATATATATATATATATATATATATATATATATATATATATATGTGTGTGTGTGTGTGTGTATAGGAAGCGTAAGTGAAAGTGATTTCATAAATTTAACCAAGGATTCTTCACATCATTAACAACAAACAAGTTCCTTATGAGAATAGTCAAAAACCTAAGTAGAGAAAAAAAATTGCAAAGTTACTAAATCATCAATCGAAAAGCTGTGATAAGAATTAACATGTTAAGCATATACCAAAGGAATTATTCAATACAATTTATTAGCCAAAATCAAAGGAATCCACATTTTTTTTCAATATTTTATCAACCGATGTTTAAAACATGTAAAAAATCGATGCTAGTAATTTCCGCTTTGTAAAGGAACGACAATAATGTGTCAGTTTTGCTTTTTTTTGTTACAAAACACATTCTGAAACATATCGATGAAATGTATGGCTTTAAAAATATTATATTTTATTTTGAAGCAAAACCTTAAGAAACCAATGCAACAAAAACTGAATTATAATCGAAATAAACAAGTCAATTGAAGTAACAATTGGCTAAGTTGCCAACTGAAGCAAGAAAATTTCTGACCTGTTATGACAAGCTCTGACCATCAACTGACCGCAATACTACAGCACCAGAGTCTAGCGGTCGCGCAACATCACCGTCATTAAATATATATTTTAAAATAAAGATAGTTTCATAAAATGAATATATTTTTATTAAACGAAGATATTACAAAATAAGTAATTGAATTTACTCACCGTACACATCTAAACATCCCTTTTGAATTTTCATAACCGACGTATTAATTTGACACATATAACATCCACGATCAGACTCTTTCAATTGACGAATGCGCAGTTGCCAGGTGTTCAAATTGTCGTGCGTGACGCCGATTCTACTGTTGTGTGTTACCACTTTGGTATGAAGACTCAATATGGTTTGATCTTCGGCACGGACCCAAGCAACCTGAAAACCAAATATTTATTATAGAGGCAACAAATAATCTGAGACAAAAAATTAAAAAAAAAATTAATTGCAAATCATTTTTTTCTTATTATTTCAAATTTTTATCATAAATACTGTTCTTTTTTAAGTAAAGAAGTCCCACGTTTAATTTTATAAAATTTGTAAAAACCTGAAAACAGATCAAATATATTTGAACTGATAAAGAATATTACATTTTTTGAATGTTTAAAATCAATAATTGGTATTTTTTAAAATAATATACTGTATTATATTATTTTATTATATATTCTGAGTTCCCAAATTCCGATGAGTTCCGATGCAAAAAAGTATTTCTTTCATGTCGAGAAAGCAAAACTTCGCACATTATTTTTCGCTTTTTTATCTGTCTGTCACCCAGCTGATGTGGTATCCATTTACCTGCCTTCTGGATCTTTCCCAAGGCATGCAGACGGTCACAAATGGTTCGAAGACCAACATTTAACCTCTGTCATTTGTTGTTAAGTTTGCATATCATCTTCTTCCAACAATGCTTGCGATTAGGCAGGTTTAAACATCAATAGCGTTTTAAAAAGTACTGTCATAGCAACAAAAAGCCATAAGAGATTAAACTGTGATCCGACCTTGTTTCCAGTGCCATCTCTTAAAAAAATTAAGTAACGTATTTCATAAATGAAGACGTATTTTATAAAAAAACTGCTAAGCTGCTATAGAAATATACAAAAATCAAATTACTATAACATTGTTTGATATAAATTTATATATTTACACCGTTATATATGACCTTGTAAAATCAGTCTTTCAGAAAAAATCGAAAAACGCTCATCTCTTGCCACATCTAGAGAAATACTATTATGACCATTTACAAAAAAATTAAGAAAATTGTACTCTCAACAACACTATTCCCCAAAATTTGCTTATATAGTTTTGGTTGGGTCGTAGTATATCCAGAATGTAACTTCAACTTTTCTAAAAAAATGGAGAAACGCGCACCTCATATCACCTATATAGTATATTAACCATTTTTTCATAAGCAAAATGAAGCAATTTTTATGCTCAGTAAATTTGTTTACCCAGAATATGCATATATAGTTCTCAATAGGGCGTTAGATTATAATTTGGTTTGTAAAATTTGACCTATGAGGAGCTTAAAGTGTTTATATACATACGTATACACTATTCTATGGCCCATGGAGATCCTTAGCCTTCCTTACAACTGTCATCCATCCCTCTCTTTTATCTCCAAATTCCATCCAGTTTCGTATATCAGGTTCCTTAAGATCCGTGACCACATCATCTCGCCTCTCAGCCTTGTCATTCCTCCTGAGCGACTCCCTTATGGGGTTTGTACAAAGGATTTTTTAGCAGCACGTTAATTGGGCATTCTACATCCGTTGGTGTTTTATATATACTGTTCTATTAGTAGTCTCAATGTATAGTTCGGTTTTAGTGCCAACCTTGGAGTTCACGGTCAAATACACGTCCGTATATTCTTCGTAGTACTATACGCTAAAATCTACTTTTTTTTTTAAATATACATTTTCTGGATAGTGCTTTAGATGACATTACATTTTTAAGAAGACACATCTATTAGCTGCTACCGTTTGTCAATGTTTGCCCACATATTTACTGTACCAATAATTTACTGTACCAAAGACGTTAATGTTAATTTGGATGTTACTTTGTTTTCTTTCATTGATATTTTTTTGTTTTGGTATGTATTTTGTTATTGAAGATCATTGAATTGATCAAGATCATTGAAGATCATGTATTTGAAGATCATTCGTTTCACTAGCTAGATCCAGTCGCGAGATAGCATCTTCAATGCCCTTACGTGTTTTCCAAATATTTTTTTGTTTTGTTTCAGGTCGGCTTCCCCAGTATTCTTATTAAGGTAGTTCTGTCGGTTTTAAAATTACCATTGGGAATGAATGAAATTTGGCATATTAGTATATTAGCTGAGATAATAATTCAATTAAATTTTTGAAGAGCTACATAGAACCAGTAAAAAAATATTAACGCTTGAAATTTCATGCTTTTGACATTGAGCTTTATGAGAAATCACAGATCTTGTCATATTTCACAAAAGTACCGTTCAGATTTCAATAAAAAAGGAAAAAAAAAATTATAAAATATTTAAGACACTAAAAAATACAGCATTAGAGCATGTGAGAGTAGTAATTGGCGAATAAATATCAGAAATGTACTTTTTATATCGTAGTTTATTAAAGGGAGTCCCAAAATTTACGTAAGATTTGAATTAAATAGAAAACACAGCTTTTTTACAATTGTATTTTTTTATTAACACATAACATACATAGGATAGGGTTATGTATAGAATAGCACATCTGGCATATCATCTCCACGGTTTTGCTGGCACATAAGCACTTTTTTGTCGAAATTTTCCATGATCATTTTGCATAAATGTGACTGAATTTCGTTGATGAAGCGTTGAATCTCCTCCTTCAATGCACGGGTGGATGTGGGCTTGTTAACATAGACTTTTGACTTGAAATAACCATAAAGAAAGAAATCCAATGGTGTTAAAATCACACGATCTAGGGGGCCAATTTAGATCATCGAAACGAGGGAGTACACAACCAGGAAATGTCTCATGCAGTAATTGGATTGTTTCACGAGCTGTATGGCATGTCGAACCGTCTTGTTGAAATCACATGCCGTCCACATCAATATCATCCAATTTAGGCAGAAAGAACTCGGTGATTATCGCAATATCGAGCACTAGTAACAGTAACTGCTTGACCAACCTCATTTTCGAAAAGGTATGGTCCAATAAAGGCTCCAGCCCAAAATCCGCACCAAACGGTGACACGTTGTGGATGTATTGGGTTTTCGACAATCACGTGTGGGTTCTCTGAATTGCGCAGCCATCAAGGTGAAAATGAGCTTCATCGTTGAGGATGTTTTTGCTCGAAAAATCAGCATTCACTTGTTGTTCAATAATCCATTCAGCAAACTCTATTCGCTGTGCATGGTCATTAGGCTGCAGTTCTTGTGTCAATTGAACTTTGTAAGCATGGAGACGAAGGTATTTAGTGAGTATAGGCTGTAGAGAGCTTCTTGAAATTTGTAATTCTTCTTGCAACACTCTCACGCGCTGCTTCGATAGTATCATTTGAACGGCTTGTTATTGGATGGTCAGTGTGTTTAGCGTCCCCAATTGATCCAGTCTTCCTGATTTTTTTAATAACTCTCTTCACAGTTGACGAAGTCAAATCAATATTCCAACCATAATTTGTAGGACATTTGCGAACTATACCACCCAAACTTTCATTGTATTTGAAATATTGCTCAACAATAGAAACGCGTTGTTCTTTCGTGTTGTGCTCCATTTTTACTAACCCTAAACTATCAGTTGTCAAACTGTTTTCTTTTTTTTTTTTGCTTGAAAACAGTTTACCGCACAAATGGCGCCAAATTCAAATCTTGCGTGAATTATGGGACACCCTTTAGATGTGGCAACGTCGTTAAATAGATTACAACGCTCGCGAAATTTAAAAATGCATAGAATATGAGAATATAGGTTTCATAAAAGTATTTTTCAAAAAATATTTCATGCTGTAAGTAATTAATCTTATAATAACGATTTGTTGGTAATTGTTTTTCTTTATTGTATAAAAAATTAAAAATTCTCTGTAATATTTTTTTGTCTTTGATAACTTTAACAATACCATTATCATCTTTAATTAATATTCTAAATAAACAATTATATTTACTTTTTTTTCATATGCTTCTACAAACATTTCTTAAGCCACGTTCCCAGCGACTATTTTTTTCTAATACCTGCTGATACATTTTGATTTAATTCTTTCATAGCAATAGGTAAAATCTGCAAAAATTTTATTTTATTACACGATCTCTCTCTTTTTCACTCTCTCTCTAATTCCATCGCGACGTTGCCTAGTCTAAATACTGCGTAAGTCAAACAAGACAGTTTATACGTTTGACTCTTGCAGTATCAACAGTACTACGTTAATACCAAATTGAAAATCATTAGGGGATAATATCATCCTGGCTTATGCCTCTTGTAATTTAAAAAGATGCAGACAGGTCATCACCAATTCTGCATCTGCCTGTGATATTAATCATTCATTGTTGCTTGAATTATAAAAAGTGTTTATATAAAAACTTAAAAAAGTCAAATTCAGTCAAAAAAGTCAGTAACGGGCAAATCAATCAATCAATAACTTAAAAAAGTGTTTATATAATGACAAAATTTTCGAACAACGCGATCAACAGCGCGCAAGAATAAAACGAATAACAATCAATATTCGGACAAAAAATTCGACGTAAAGTCTATCGGGCTTCTATTGTTTTTATGTTCATTAACAGCGATAAAAAATACTTCAGAGAGATTTACATGTCAACGTGTACATCTCGTTTTCCATAACGAACACGTCATTCAAGTTCAGAACAAAAAATACACTTAATGCTAAATAAAATTAAGTTTTACTCGTTACATGGGTAAAACAAATTAGAATAGTGTAATTGAGCGCGCTATTTTACGGGTATCTTTCTGTTTTTAAGGACTCTTCTGTAAAATCAAGGACATAAGATGAATAGTGCTTAGGATAATTTTCAGGAGGAGGAAATTCGTTAAAAATAATGAACACTTGGCAGATTTAGTATTCTGTAGTTGATAGAAATCAGGTAAATATGTCATAATTGACATATGTGGTGTCGGATATTTTTTTAAACGGATAAATTCTCTCAGCAAAGAATTGGCATAAAATTGTGTCTGAAAAACATAATTTTGTATACTCATGCATTAAAAATGATAAAATGTGCCCATAATGAAGCTATATCAAAAAAAAATAAGATAGTACAAGGACTTTAACATCGAACAAACTTTAACAGAATGACCATTGTTCAAGAAGACCTTCCACATCAACCAATAAACAAAGGGTTGCCAAAATCGAGGCTATTGTGTTGAGTAATTGCTAGAAAACTTCGCTGTAAAACGTCTAGATTTGTGACACGCAATTTGTGGTTTTTGATTTCCAATTACGCATGGTACATAACGTAATGTACATAAAGCCAAAAACATTCTACGAACTGTAGAGATGGAAATTCTAAGAGCAATATCGGAAAAAAAACTGTAGGGATATAGTGATAAACAGCGATATAAGAGCCAAGTGCAGAGAAGAGGATATAGTGAAATGGGGTAGAAAGAGACGGTGATATTGGCGAGACCATGTGGAGATGATAAATCAGCATGGACTGGCTCGCGTAGCTAAGGATGGAAAACTAACAAGACGCAGAGTCAAGTCAAGACTAACAGGTTCAAAGAGAGTTGGGCATCTATATATCAGAAAAACTCACATCAAAATTAAATAGTCTTAGAAAGATTAAATCTAAATAGATTAATACATCTCCTTAAAGAAGACAAAGTACCATCGCACACCGCAATAATTATTCCTCAAGTTTTTGCCATTACACCAGCATATTAACCAGATATCGTATTGGGTTCCTGTTTTTCTCTATTAAAGAAACTAGTTCGTGGACACCGTTTTTAGTCATCGGAGCCATTTAAAAGAGTTTGTTGGCATGATTTGAAGAAACCACCAGTCATATAAAAACTTCGTAGACTGAAAAAATATGCGGGATTCCCCTGAAGGAGACAAATTTAA
The DNA here is from genome assembly GCA_031761425.1 of Cosmopolites sordidus. Lineage (NCBI taxonomy): Eukaryota > Metazoa > Arthropoda > Insecta > Coleoptera > Curculionidae > Cosmopolites > Cosmopolites sordidus. The sequence continues at coordinate 90,791 of JARFXV010002370.1, read as the reverse complement.
TTAAGATGAATAAATTAATAATTTGAGTTTTATTTAAAAAGTCATCATACTTTTTGATGATAATAGTATTTCTCGAAATAAAAAACTACCAAATAACCTTCAATTTTCGAATGAGCTCTGAGGTATTAGGCCGTTAGGCTACTGCGCATCCATACCTTAGATGCTGAGCTATAAATGAGGCAGGTAAAGACCGGGCTATTCAACTACAATATGATCTTATCTATTGCCGGGGTGTTTTGGAAATTTAGCAGGTCATTCGTGGTCATTATATGACCATTTCTTAAGGATATTTTTGTTTCCAATATTTCTAGTAGATCTAATTTTTTTACTTTTTCTGAATCTGATCATTTAACATTGTTTGTATTTATAAAATTATTGTTTTTAATACGATGTGTACACATTCCAGTGCTTTTTATATTATTTCAGATATATTTTTTATATTCTTATATAATATGGCTCGAAAAAATTGTACAAAAAATATTATCAAGGTAATCAATTTACTAATAAACACGGAGAAAGTTTCGGGCCAAGTAGCGTATAGTACACGTATAATTATTGGCACCTATGCCAAAGTTTTCGCCGAAACCACCGATAGGGGTGAGTAACGAGACAACTGGAAAAGTCTTTCCGAGTCAAAAGCAGCTTGTACAGCCCGAAAAAAAGTAGCAGGTTGAAAAATACCAGCTTTTCGAAGAGGCTGAAGGTTTATTATATGCTCCTGGGATCGCTGATTCATCGGTAAGTCACTAAAACTAATTGTTTTATCCCAATGAAACTTTAAATGCGATTATCTCGAAACTGTGCTTTCAGAAACTACTCGCTCTGTAACTCAAAAAGTTATTAATCGATTTGGTTAAAATTTTGGGAGGCTTTTTTCTATATCATTATCGGAAGGATGTAACTAAAGTTTTGAATATTTCATGTAAATAAACTACTTTTTGGGATAAAAATGTCGAAAAAATAGTACCAACTTTGAACATTTCTTGTTTTAAAGCTTAATATTTTTTTATAGTTCCATCCTTCCCGTGTATTTATCAGAAATAGAAAGAATTTTTTTTGTGTTTCAGATGAATAAAAAAAGAGTGACGACTGCCGCACTTTTCGACGTTCCGCCAGAAAAGCCCGAAAAAAAATTACTGAGCCCGTATTTTATAAAATAATAATAATGATAGTAATAATTTTATACTCTTTAAAGATCAAATAAAATAATATTAAAACTTTAAAATGATACAATTATTTTATTATCTTTAAAAACACTTCTGAAAAATGACTCATTTTGAGGCGTCTAAAGAAAATTCCCCTCCGAAAGAGCGATATTACTAAATAGAAAATATTGAAAGTTATCAATTTCAATAAATTTATTTTATATTAATTTATTATCAAGCTTCATTTTTTTTTTTTCGCTTTACAATTGGAATTTTGAAAAAAAAATTGTCATAAATGGAACGATTATAACATATAGAGTTTTATAACATAAGTATCTTTATTTTTATCTTTTCCTTATAATTAAAAGCTCTATCATTACATCATTTACATATTGATAATCTTTTCCCATATATTTCACATTGTACATATCAGTGATATTTCAATTCACTCTTCTTTCTGTTTACTCTAAACGAGGCTAAAGCGAAATAGGAACAGTGTAATCGATATAGTAGCTTTTAAAAGCGCCGTTTTTGCCGGATTGAAAAAATTATTTAATTAAGTCTTATAACAAAACTATTTTTATTTTAATTTTTTCCTTATAATTAAAAAGTTATATCAAACTGAAAATAATTTTTTAAATCTAGTATCGATAACGCGCCGACAGTTCCCGGAAAACGCCGAGCGCGTGTGACGTCACAATGTTTATTTCCCCTCAACATTACAGACACCTGATACAAGTGTTTTAGTTTTTAATCAACTTATTTCTGTTAACATCAGTGTATTAGCAGATTTGAAAATATAAACTATAATTGGTTATCGTGCCTGTTTCGTACCATTTTGTACGAATACTACAAAAACAACTCCCGAAAAAATATTATAAAATGTGCCTACATGATGTTAAATGTTGAAATCAATTATCAATAAAGCAGCAGTTGCAAGCAGCACGATCTATTAATCCTAAAATATCAAATTATTACAACCACCTATCATCATTACATAATTTTTTATGTTTGAGTATTTATTATCTGCTGAAGCTACACAATCGTGACATTGAGTGTCTTGAATTTTGCTTAGTTATTCATAAATAATTAAGGTAACTATATAGTATTTACTGGACATACATGTCCATTTACGGTGCAAATACAATTTTTGCGATTAAATTGAACATAACCTATAGCCTTGTCATCATAACTTTTGCGTAACATCTTACAAATAATTTAATAATATTTAATAGAAATATTTTGTTTCTTATTTACATTTACATTATTATCTTTTAAACAATTTAAATTGGTGCTTTAACATCTCGAAGTACAGCTGAATTGAACCGAACGTCATTTTTGAGAAAATATGTGGCCATAAAAATATCCACTTTTGGATCCATTATGGATCCTTTGTTACACATTATTGAATTATATTAGTAACTTCAATAATTTTGAGAGTATATGCACAGATAGAAGCCGTTGACAGTATGTACGTGAAAACACTTTAACATAATGACGTCACAAACATGACAGTCAAACGTGGCGCTTTCGTAGTCACGTAATTTTATTATAAATTTTATAAATTTGAATTCATGTATAATTAATTGCAAATAATGTTTTAAAAGTTTTTCGCACCAATTATCAATTTTATTTATGATAAAGTTTTAAAATAAAGTAAAAAATCGATAATTATTTTTTATTCAAAAACCCAATTGCTTGCTATTTATTTGTATTATATCTTGTTCCATCCACCCTACATTTCTTTCTGATGGAGTCCGCTCACCATAACTTTCATGTTTAGCACATAATATTTAAAAGACCATGCATTAATTTGTGTATTCTTGATATTTTAATGCATTTAACAATTTTTTATGCTAATTCTAAACAAGCTGCATGATGCCTTTATGAAGTCAGCTTAACTACAATGGCCCTGGCATAAGTCCTTCAGGTGTCGTGAGGTTAAGGCTGGTGTCGTCGTCTAAGGCTTTCGATTTTCCGTGTTTAAATTACGGTATTTTAAATTATTCGCGTGTTTTTCTAATATTTCCTTCCTGTATTCGATTTCGTTTTGTATTTTAATGATATTCGGTGTGACGAAGTCACGAAAGCAAAACGTTTTTTTTTATATATAATAAGGATACTGGAAAAAAATATTTGAGGTAACAGGGTATCATTTACATATTGATGATCTTTTCGCATATATTTCGTTGTTTTTCATACATATCAGTGAGATTTCAATTCACTCTTCTCTCTGTTTACTCTAAACGAGACTAGAGCGAAATAGGAACAGTATAATCGATATAGTAGCTTTTAAAAGCGCCGTATTTGCCGGATATATCTTGAAGAAATAATTAATTTTAAAGTTCAAATCAACATTGAGACACCCCTTTATTTTGCATCGTTAGTTAAATTGTATTGAATTACAAGGTGACTACGTTAAAAAAAATTGTTCGATACGACCTCTCTAGGCGACAGTTTTTTGATTATTGAAAAAATTAACAATAAATTCAAAACTCGAAAACTTTAATAATTAAAAAAATTGTGTTGTAGATAGCTTTCCACTTAACAAATGTATAACTACCAGAAAATACCCATTTTCTTAAATAATCCTCTAAAATCCAATCTCATTTATCGTTCATGGAAAACTGAGCTTCTCCAAAGTGACAATACTAAAATCCAACCTGATCGAAATAAATTTATAATAAATATATTAAACGAGCCGACAATATTTTTGATTTTCCAATTTTGCAGGAAGATCTAACGATTTATTATGTTTTTGGAAGAGAAATATTTATCAAAATCGAAACTCTAAATCTTTAATTAAAATGAATAATTGAACGATTTATTTTCAGCTGTTTGTAGATTTACAATTTGTGAGCAGTGCTCTGGATGAAAGGAAAAACGATTATATTATTTAGAAAAAAAAAACAGTGTTTTTAATTGCAATTGCAATAAATATTTTTTAGCTTGATAGAACACATGCTGTTCATTTTAGTTAAAATTCTAAATAGAAATTTTACAACTACGTATTCTTAATACGTAGCACCTTTTGATATATCAAATGGAAAAAATGCATTTTCCGTTTATAGAAAATGTACTATATATGTGTAAAGGTAAAGTGAGTATTGCTTTAAAAATTCGGATGCTTTACGTATCGATACAATCATTTATGTTTCAGTTGATATGACTTTTATAACTGTCAGACATTTTTGTTAACGATTTATGTGTAAAGAACGAAATTATATTATTATATATATATATATATATATATATATATATATATATATATATATATATATATATATATATATATATATATTAAAAAAGGTAATGCAGCCTGTACAACGACTTTAGTAGTCAGTTAGAATGCAGAAATGCAAGATGAATCTCGCCCATGAAGATCTTCCAAGTCAACAAATAAAGAAATCAGTAGCAAAATTATTAGAGTCCATTAAAAAATCACTGTTTACACTTGCGGCAAAGCAATTAAAGGTTTTTGCATCACAATAACGCACATTCGCATCCCGCAATAATTAACCGTCAATTTTTTGTTAAAAATCTAACAATTACTACTTACAACATATTCCTTTGAAAGGAACATAACAAATTTGGATCAATACATTAATACTCTATATTTTATTTAAAAAGTTACCTTACTTTTTGACCATAGTATTATATGCATTATTAAGATTATGTCTAATTGATTTTTAGTTATATTCTTTCTTAGCTTAATAATACCGTAATGATTCAACCAGTTTTCCATGTTATACAGAAGGATTTATCCGCTGCATCTTGCAGACAGTACTGGTAAGGTTGTTTTCCAGAGATGAGATGAGATTTGAGAAGTGAAAACATATTATTTGCCACTCTATGTAGACCTATAAACTTACTACCAATGCTCTACAAAGTCTTTGACAAATTACATGCCCAAAGTGTAACAATAATAGAACAAAATTCCTCATCAGTTCACAGGATGTCAACGATCAGGGTTTTAAGAAATCCAAGCTTTCTCCAATATTATCTCATATTCTAACAAATATAAATATAAATAAATATCTAACAAATAAATACTTTTAGTTAGTAAACCAAAGCAGTATATATATATATATATATATATATATATATATATATATATATATATATATATATATATATATATATATATTATTATTCACGAGTGGGCCCTGGTGGACCACGCGAAGTACAATTAGAGGCGTTTGTTGTTATTAGCCTTCCTTTGAGCCCATACTAATTTCATTCTTTCGCTATGAGCTTTTTTCCTTTCGTCAGACCAAGTTGTTCCAGTCTTCCTACATTTTTCTCTCTGGCCAACCTTCCAAACGTTAAACTTGTGTCTGAAACTGCCTCTATCCTGAATTTCACTTTGTGTAATATTTGCTGATCTTAGGTCCTCTTTAATTGCCGCAATCCATTTAATTATTTCTACTTTAGCTCTACTCCTATTTTCATAAAATTCGACTATTTGTCTAGTTAGCCTACTCGGATTCATCCGTTTGATGTGTCCGTAAAACTTAAGTCTTCTTTTTCTCATATCGCTATGTATATCTGTGTATTGTTTGATTTCTTGGTTTTCTCGAAGTCCGTATGTTGGGCTATTTATTTGTTTGGGGCCTAGGATTTTTCTTATGATTTTTCTTTCCTTCTTTTCAATGTCCTCGATGTCCCTCTTTCTATTCAAAATGAGTGTTTCTGCAGCATATAGACATTCTGGCTTAATAACCGTGTTGTAATGTCTCAGTTTTGTGTTTTTAGATAGGCATTTTTTGTTGTAAATATTTTGTGTAAGTCTTAATGCCGTTTCCATTTTTTGACATCTACCCTTATTGGCCGCTTTTTCCAACCCATTTTCCATGATTATTTCACCCAAATATTTGAATTGAGAGACTCGTCTGATGTTACCATATTTTGTTTTTAGAAATGGTGTTCTTAGTCTGTTGCAGGTCATGTATTGTGTCTTTTCAAAGGAAATTTGGAGTCCTACCTTTTCTGCTGTTTCTTTTAGGACTTCAATCTGTTTCTGTGCCGTATATATATATATATATATATATATATATATATATATATATATATATATATATATATATATATATATATATACATATATATATATATATATATATATATATATATATATATATATATATATATATATATATATATATATATATATATATACAGTCCGATTCACGAAACCTGACGATTACGTCAGAACAGTAAGCTGAAAGCTAGGAAATCCTTATTTCAAATTTGTAAAGTCTTAGACAAAGAAGTATTACTGTAGAAAAGTTAAAAACATAATCAATGCATTTAACATAAGTTAGAAAGAGAGAACAACAAAACCGGTTATCCTAGCTATATCGTGTGTAGTTCCCATTGGTCACCTCATATCATACATAAAAATATATAACCTAAAATTGTTGATGTTTTCTGTCGTTTGTTTAGTTAAAAAAATTATGTCGTATTAGTGTTTTTCAACATTTACACTACAGTATAAGTGATTAAATAAGGAATTTTCATTATAGATTGTATAGTTTATAATTTTATCGCCCTGAAGGGTAAACCACTCAGTTCTCAGTCTCAACAGCTATTGATTAATTTGTTGAACTATTTTGAAAAAGAGAAATCTAATGGGGGTCCCCTAATACTGCTGTCAGCAATTCAGAAAATAAGTATAAAGTAACAACTTCAGAAATCGAAATAAAATGTTAAAATTGCAAGTTATACCAGGAATATGGGTTAAAATTTATCAAAGAAATTCTTGTAGTTTTGTTATGTGCATTGGGCCTGATAGCATTTTTAATTTTCTACTGGTAGCTTGCAGTTTGTATTGTTTAAATATTTTAATATATATTAGGACATCTGTTTTATTTGTTTTTCTTTTATTTGATCCAGCGTGTAGCTCAAACATTAGATACATCCATGAGTACTGTGACCAGAATCCGAAAGCATTTACCCCAAAATAATAATGTAGTATAATGTCCACAAAAGACACGGCGCCGAAGAAAAGCAAAAACATTTGATTTGTCTGATAGCAGCAATGTGAAATACAATATGTTATTTTTTTTCCCTTTATTTGGGTTTTTCGCCACTATCTAAAACTTAAAAAATATCAAAAATACCTCTTCTTATAAATAATAAAGGAAAAAAATATATGAACACACCACAATCATTCAGACATTACAATATGTTACTTATCGCATGTATTCTGAGAGTACCAATATTTTAAGGAGCTTTTATTTAAATTATTAGTATTATTATGTATTAATTATTTTTCCTCTTTTAGAAAAGCACATCACGCTATCAAGTTTAAGTCATGAACTTGCAAAAAAATCAGTCATGTCCATAAGCAATAGTTCTTTGCAAAGGGATTTCTTTTGTATTTGAAACTATCTATTGGTTTCAAATACAAAAAGGATAACAGCAGCAGATATTTGATTTAAAAAGTCACTATTGCTGCACAACGTAAAAAATTTTTGAGAATTTATGTAGAAAATTTAGAAAAAGATATCGTATAGTCGTTTTTCTAGATGAAACTTGGATATTTTCAAAAGGAAATCCTAGAAAATCTTGGCAAGACACTTGTGTAAAAAGTGTAAAACATCCATTAGGGTTTAAAGGAAAAAGATTTATTGTAGTAGATGCAGGTTCTGAGAATGGCAATATTCCAAATGCTGGCCTGGTATTTTCTTCAAAGAATAGAAATAGTGATTATCATTTGGAAATAAATATCGACTTATTTCTGCAGTGGTTGAGAAATAAGCTTTTGTGTAATTTAGAGGAACCATGTCTTATAATAATGGATAATGCTCCATATCATAGTACATTAAGTGAAAAAATGCCAGACCTAAGTTTCAGAAAACAGGACATTATGGAATGGTTGGAAAAAAATAATATCTATTTTCAAAGGAACCTAACAAAGTTAGAATTATTACAAATTGCAAAAAAGTATAGAACTGAAAGAAAGTATATAGTAGAACCAGTGCGAATTTAACGCCATAGCGTTAGTATGGGCCAATGCAAAACAATGTTATGATAAACGTATTGGAAGGGATGGGCATAGTGATAACAATATTTTAGCTTTGTGGCAAGAGGCCTTAAACCAAATTACTCCAGAAAAATGGAAGAAGTGTATAGACCGTACAAATAGAATCATACTAGATTGGTACAGAAAAACAATAATTACAGAAGTGATACCCTTAATTATTACCATTAATGATGAAGAAGATACGGACTCTAGTAGTGATTCTGATGCAGAAAATTAATTTAACAGTTTTTCTATTTAATTTTATCCTAGAATAAGAATATGGGGCTATGTGAAGTGGGAAAATAGAAAAAGAAGAAGCCAAATATGAATTTCTTAGTATCATATATAGCAGAATTCACTTGGGAAATTGAACCGAATGGAATGTGGAATTTTATGCTTATTGAAGGATTTAAATTCAGGAGGTTACTGGAGAACAGGCAGTAAACTATATTTACATGAGTTTAGTACATGTATTCTTATATTGTGAGAAACCCGCTGATGAATGTTGGACATGTTGGTTTCTACAGGTTTATTGATTAATATAATTGGTGGTTCAATTTTCACTATTTTCAAAATTATGCAAGCATACTGTTTACATTAGCCTTTTCTTGTATCATTGTATTAAACAATATAATCCATATATTGCAAGATATCCAAGTATATCTAAAAAATAAATAATATATGTAATGCCTATTCTAAAATAAAAAATAAGGCTGAAACGGTTATAATTTTAATGCATTAAAACCTTTTAGAGTTTGCTGGTTTCTAACTTTATGCAAATTCTTTAGATTAGGTAATTTTATTATTAATAATAAAAAAGTTCACCATTGAGGATGTGCTGAATGAATCAATTTTGTTGGTTCCTTGGCTTGTTATTTCTCTTTTTCTAGTTGAATCATTATTTTAATGCCTGGATCTATGACAGTTGGAATGACACACAACTTTTATATAAAAGGAAGCATTCTCCTCAATTTCTTGATTCCGTTCTTCAAAATGTGTAATTAAAAGTTGCCATATATTATTATATTATTTACAGACAAGTAATATTCACGATGTCATTTGGGGAATGTAAAAGAACAACAAAATTAATACTATTGGCATAATTAAGTACTTGATAAATGTGCCTTTAAGACTTGAATGACAACTTTTCTCCTTGCACTTGAACTTGACTTCTTGGTGACCACATTTTAGACCAAGACATTTGATTTTACCTTTATAACCAATGCAAGAATTCAGCAAATTTTCTTGTAATTTTTTTATAAACCAATATCCTCATGCAGCTTCAACATGTAGAGTTATGCTCCATTTATATTTTAAAAAATGGCGCATAGCACCTATTTTGCAAAGGAAGCAGTGTTAAAATAGTTAAAGTTCTAATAAAAAACCGGTAAAAATATTGGTCTTTACGTATTCTTGACAAAACAAAACAAAAAACATGTCAGATGTACTGAACTAAAATCATAGATAAGATATATATATATATATATATATATATATATATATATATATATATATATATATATATATATATATATATATACCCCCTTTGTGGATCAGACCTTGACGTGGTAAAGGGGTTTGAGTAGGGCAATGAAGCTTTGAGCTATGCCGTCTGGAGTCTATGCTCCTGGGAGGGTCACCCCTGGCGGACAGGTCAAGGCGGAGGCCTCAGACTAACATGATCCAAAATCTGCCAACCCGCATTGGACCAGCGTGGCAGATTACAGTCCATACCTTCAACATGGTATTTCAGTATGTTGAAATATGACAGTACAACCTCAAACACGGCCCTCATTCCCCGGAGGCCAAGGGGCAACTACCTACGGCAGCGGGAAGACCTGCCCCAAGGCAGAGGGTGCTAAGAATCACCGGGTTAGATCAGGCTGCCATTGGACTTTTGACATTGCAACGTTAAATATACGGACTATGAAAACAGAGGCCCGATTGCAAGAGCTGTTAATCGAACTTGACAACATACATTGGGATATTATTGGGCTCTGTGAAACACGAAGGAAGGGTGAAGAGTTAATCAAACTGGAACCAACTGGACACGTACTCTACACTCGAGGTACGGAAAATGGCCGATGTGGCGGAATAGGATTCCTCATCAATCGAAAGCTGAAGGACAGTGTGGTAAAATTTGAAAGTACATCCGACCGATTAGCCCAATGCGTCATTCAGCTGAATAAAAAGTTTAGGCTTCAAATCGTCCAAGCTTATGCACCAACTATAAGCCATAAAGATGAGGAAATTGAGGAATTTTATGATGATGTGGCCCAGCTTTTATACAAGGAGAAATGTAGGTACAAAATCCTGATGGGTGATTTTAATGCCAGAATTGGAACAACAAGAACAGACGAAAATGCAACTGGCCCATATGGAACTGGTGAGCGAGACAATAGAGGTGACAGATTAGTTGATTTTGCTGAAGGACAAGAACTATATATTATGAATTCATTCTATAAGAAAAATATCAGCAGAAAATGGACATGGAAAAGTCCATCTGGGCTCACAAGCGAAATTGACTACATCATGACCAACGATAAAACAATATTTACCAATTGTACTGTCCTTAACAATTTTAATGTTGGAAGTGACCACCGAATTGTACGAGCAAGGGTTCGGATTGACTGTCGAAAAGAGCGCGAAAAAATGGTAAGATCAAAGAAGGGCAAGGTGGATTCTGGAAAACTGCTGGAGAGAGGAAGCGATTTTGAGATTGCTTTGTCAAACCGGTTTGCTGCGTTACAAGACCCAGAGGAGGTGGAAATATCAGTTCAATATGAAGAAATCGCCAACAATGTACTTCAAACGGCTGCTTCAATAGCACCAGAGGAAAAATGTCTCAAACAAACAAAAATCTCCAGTGGGACCATTGATTTAATGAAGAAACGGCGAGCAATGAGAAATGCAGGTAGTCCTTTTGGCAGGGTCGAGTACACTGAGCTCTGCAAAACTATAAGAAAACGTATCAGAGAGGACACGCGCCGATTCAATATGCAGCTAGTGCAAAAAACCCTGGAAGAAAACAAAGGAATTAACAAAGCTAAACAGAAGCTGAGAAACAAAAGAACGCAAATATATGCTTTAAAGCGTGAGGATGGCACAGTGTGCAGGACGCGTACCCAAATGTTAGAGATTGTCAGAAGGTTTTATTCCCAGTTATATGAAGATCAGAGCCAGTCAGGGACAGCAATACCCACGGAAGAACAATATATAATACCAGATATCCTAGTGGAGGAAGTAACAAATGCTATTGAATTGATGAAGAACGGCAAGGCTCCAGGAAAGGATAGTGTAACTGTCGAAATGCTAAAAGCTAGTGGTCGGACGTTACATAAAACACCGGCAAAATTATACTCAAAATGCCTCAAAGAACAAAAAGTACCGGACTTATGGAAAAATGCAGAAGTGATCCTTTTACATAAAAAAGGAGCCCAGGAAGATTTAAAGAACTACCGTCCAATAAGCCTCCTATCAGTGATGTACAAAGTTTTCACTAAGATAATTTCTAAAAGAATATTAAAAAAACTGAATGACGCACAACCAAGAGAACAAGCAGGATTCAGAAGTGGATTCAGTACAATGGATCACATCCAGGTTGTACAGCAGGTCATAGAAAGGCACAACGAATACACCATGCCACTGTGCTTGGCTTTTATCGACTACGAAAAAGCATTTGATTCCATCTCAAAGCATGCGATAATGGATGCACTGCTTAGTCAAGGTGTAGAGAGAGCCTATGTAAACCTATTAGAATCGATATATGATGGAGCTACAGCCACAATTCACCTTGATGATCTTGAAGTGGGAATTAATATAGAACGAGGTGTACGGCAGGGTGACGCAATATCGCCTATTCTTTTCTCGGCTGGCCTTGAAGAAGTATTCCGTAAACTGGATTGGGAACAGGATGGGGTAAAGATCAATGGTGCAAACTTAAACCATCTTAGATTTGCAGATGATATTATTCTCATTTCACAAGACCCAGAGGAGCTGCAAAGACGCATACAAGAACTGCAAAGGGCTGGCGAACCATTTGGCTTGAAAATAAACCTGAAAAAGAGTCAGGTTATGTTCAATAACTTCGCTCAGGACAGAAGAATTTCAGTTTTAGGAAGGGATTTAGAGATTGTGGACAGCTTTGTATATCTTGGGCAGAGGATTTCCATGGAGGGGAATACCGCCCGGGAGGTGGAACGGCGTGTTAAATGTGGCTGGCAGGCATTTGGTAGGCTCAACATAGTGTTTAAGAGCAGACTCCCACTTTGCCTGAAAAGAAAAGTATTCGATCAGTGCGTTCTACCCGTTATGACATACGGAAGTGAAACCTGGACACTCACATCGAAATCAATTCAAAAACTTCGGGTGGCACAGAGGGGAATGGAAAGATGTATGCTTGGCATTACAAGACGAGACAGAAAGTCCTGCGCATGGATCAGGGAACAAACAAAAGTCTGTGACATCATTGGAAGAGTAAAACAGTTGAAATGGAGATGGGCAGGCCATATAGCGAGGCGATGGGACGACAGATGGACCAAGGCAATCCTGGAGTGGATACCGCTTGATCGCAAACGTCCGCGAAGAAGACTGAAAGCACGATGGACTGATGACATCGTTAAGTATATTGGACCCGAGTGGCAGAGGAAAGCCCAGGACCGTGAAGGTTGGAAGCATGCTGAAGAGGCCTTCATCCTGCAGTGGATCGATACGGGCTGATGATGATGATGATGATGATATATATATATATATATATATATATATATATATATATATATATATATATATATATATATATATATATATATATATATATATATATATATATATATACCAGGTGTCCCATTAAAGAAGGACGCGGCCGTATCTTGAAAACTATTTATCCCACAGCTTTGGGGAAAAAAAATTGTACTAAAAATTCACCCCGAGAAATTCACCAAAAATATTTTTAAGCTTCTAAAACGACCGCAAGAGGGCGTGACGAGCTAAACATTTTCAAAAATCTTTTTTTTGTGTATTTTCAAGTGTTAACCGAGTAAGAAAAATTCTCAGTTATAATTAGCAAACTGTCTCCTACAACTTTGTTTTATGACATATTGGTGTAAGACAACATGATAGGGGTGCAGCTTGTTATCTCTTAAGATTCGATGAACGGATGTCTTGCTAACACCTAATTCTTCCGATATTTGTCTGATACGTAAATGGGGGTTGGTTTCAACATAAGCCAGAGATTATAATAAGATATATAGATATTATTATAGATATTATTATAATAATTATTAATAATCAATAAATGCAATGTTGAAAATGTAATGCATTTCAAAACTGACAAGTTAATTTGACTGTTTTTGTTTGTTTCCATGGGTCGCTTCTTTCACTCTTTGTGTAATTTACCTAAGGATTGCATGCGTTTATCTGGAAACCCGAAAACGCATAATTTCATTCATCCATTCATTTAGTTTAAAAGAAAGAGTAGGTATATTTATTAATGACTGATTTCAATATTCTGTCAAGTAGTATTTAAGCATCACAAAAGAGAAAATGCAACAATTGGGGAAAGGCATTTTTTCCGCTTATGTAATTAAATTAGAAAATATTATCAAGGTCAGGATTAGAACATTTATAATCATTGATACTGAATAGATAATTTTATTTTTTAAATAAAATTGTTGCGGTTGCGATTGCGACCTAAATATTATGACCAATTTTTAACTTAATATTACGGTAAAAATTAAAACTAACTGATTTATTAACAAATATCTTAATAAATGTTATTATATTTTATTTGTTTTAAATTATTATTATTATTTAAAACTACAAAATATACAAATAGGCCCCCTACTGACTGATTTGCGAACTGGAGAGTTGGCATCTGATTGGTTGTTAGATTTTAGTGTTAGATTTTCTTCCACACTCCACAATCTCATGTGGAACACACAACAACCTTCGTCTCCGCCTAAATAAACGTTTTTGGTGGTTGCTTGACCGGGAAGGAGCCCCACCTATCCCTTCAACTGGATGACATATGTTTCATCTCTCGAGGTTCAGACTCATCAGGCCGCCAATATATACCATACCATCAAGAATAGGGAGACCCTATCCACAGCCAACAACCCATGCTTTCTATATATATATATATATATATATATATATATATATATATATATATATATATATATATATATATATATATATATATATATATATATATATGTAATATATATATATATATATATATATATATATATATATATATATATATATATATATATATATATATATATATATATATATATATATATATATATATATATGCATATATAAAAAAAATCTCACTTTGTTCATCATGTATATATTATTGAATGGTATATACCATGAAATCAGAAAACAATATTATTTTTAGTGAACTTTTTAATATTTAAAACTTGTGTACATTTTTATAAGGATTTGTAAAGTCACTTTTTATGACTGTTTGACAAAGTTATATCCTTTTATATTGCCTTATAAAATAGGAACCCTTATAAAATTCTAGCATGTTTTATGCCCTTGGATCCAGTAGCTTTTATTAGACTGTTGTAAAATGGTTTCGACAAATTACTTTAAAAACTTCACGAAAAAGTTTTTTAACACGTAAATTAACTGTTTCAAGTTATGCATGTGACATTGTTACTTAAAGAATCCATGTAAAATCAAGAATATGAAATGTTGCCATTGAAAAAAGTTAAAAAGTATAATAATACAGTGAAATTTTGTCAATACTTTGTAGTATATATAGTTTGTCCGAAGGAAAAGGTTCCTAATGCAAAATGCACTTTAAAATATGATTTAAATAATTAATAATTTATTTAGAATAAAAATTTTATTTTTATTCAAAATAAATTTCTTGTAAAAGCATCCAAGGCTGAAAGTGGTAAAAACTCTTATCGAAATCCTTTCTATTCATCACTAGTTTGAGTTTTAGGAATGACTAAAACACATTAAACTAGGTCATAGCCAAGTCAGTGAATCGGGATATCTCTTTGTCATCAATAACTCACGAACAATCTTGTTTTTGAATACCTTTTTTATTCACTCCTTAAATTTTTCCAAACGTTCAACTAAAATTAGATGTATCCTGGATTTACAAATGTCTGAATTAATCACATGTAGAGTGATCGTGTCAAAAAACTTCAGGTTTAGATATTTTAAACATTAAGGAAAACTTGGAATTAGAACTCCGGAACAAAAAGAGAGATACGCTCACGTTAAAGACTATAAAAATCCTTTTAAAGAAATATTTTCAAAGTGGTTCCATTCCAAAGTTTTGGTAAAATACCCAGATGATTCTGCTACACAAAAAGGGAGATAACTCCCTAAACTGCTGCCACGTTATAACATGAAAAAATCCATGAAAGATTTATTGGTACAAATAATACAAGGATTTGCTCCAGAAATAAAGACCGTTTGGAACATAACCTTCAAGCGGGCGCTCGGTCATTTCTTACGACAGCGATCGCGCGTAACTTTAAGGACCTATTAAAGATTGTATGGAATTTAGAAGACAAATAAAAAAAACAACTTGTTTATCTATCACACTTTATTTACAAATTAAATTTAAATTAGGAAACAATTTGGTAACAAAAATGTTGCTTAAATATTAAATACAATTGCATTTATAAGATTACACTGTGACGAGATCAACTAATAAAAAACACAGCAGATCTTATTATTTACCTGTATTTATCTCTGAATTTTAAGTTTAATTATATGTATACACGTTCTGTTTGGATTAGGAAATATTTTAGCAGCATAACTCTTACTTAAACGTAAACTAAAATCAAATTTATAAAATTAACAAGTTTGATAATGAGATGGATGAATTTAATTTGTTAGTCAATTTAATTTATTATCTTAGGTTTAGTTTTCTTCATCATCAGCCTATTTATCACGGCAACATTCATTGCCAAAAAATGTAATGCGGTTTCGGCAAACATTCCTTAGATAAGCAGGAATATTTGCAGATCTGCAGAATCTGCAGGCAGATTGTTTGCTTTTTTTGCCTTGGATTGTCTGCTTTTTTTAGCATAATATATTTTGCAGCTTGTTCTCCATGCACTGGAATTTGTACCTGGTTCGTTACATAACTTTCCGTCACTTATGTTTAAATAGCGCCATCGTAATTAAGGAATCAATCAAGCATCACCAAGAAATGGGATATAAAACAGAACAGTTTCAAGCTGCCTCTGTAAACATTAAAACTAAAACATATGAGATCATAGTCTCCGCAGTTTACTGTCCGCCTAGACATGCTCTGAAAAAACAACAATATTTAGACTTTCTAAATAGTCACGGATATAGGTTTATCATTGGAGGTGATATCAATGCCAAACACGTTCAGTGGGGATCCAGGTTAACCAATACAAAAGGAAAATAACTACTACAAGCAATTAACCAACTAAAATGTGAAACAATGTCAACTGGTAAGCCAACATATTGGCCTACAGACCCCAATAAAATACCAGATCTACTTGATTTTTTCATAACTAGAAATGTGTCTGTAAGCTATATGCATGTGGACGAGGCATGGGATATGAACTCTGATCACTCTCCCATTCTTCTGATCTTAAGTGATAGCATCATACAGAAGGAAACTCCTCCTATATTGACAAATCGACTGACTGACTGGCAGAGTTTTAAACTTCAACTTGAAGAAACGGTAGACTTGAGAGTCCACTTAAGAAATGAAGAACAACTCGACAATGAAGCGGAAACATTTTTAAACGTTATCCAAAGGGCTGCATGGGATAACACACCTAATATTACTCCTAGAACCAAAGGCAATAACTATCCCAGAGAAATAAAAGAACTCAAAGAAGGCACCGAAAAAAGAAGGCTTAGGAGAATATGGCATCAATCTAGATCGCCAGCAGATAAAACTAGATTAAATAATGCAACAAAGCAACTGAAAAGCGATATACAAAAAAAATAAAAATTATACTATAAGTAACTACCTAAGTGAACTGTCAAATGACAGTAAAACTGACTATTCACTATGGAAAGCTACCAAAACACTAAAAAGACCAATCCTGCAGAATCCACCAATTAAAAATGCAGATGGAACATGGGCAAAAAGCAATTTACAAAAAGCTAACAGATATTCTGAATATTTAGAAGGGACTTTCCAGCCAAATGAAGGTGAAAACATACTTGACTGGGAAAATCTTGCCCAAGAAGAAAGTGACATAAGACCTGTTACCCCAAAAGAAATTGCATCAGAAATTGAAGAAAACATCAACACAAAAAAAAGCCCCAGGGTTTGACTTAATCACGGGAGAAGTCATGAAACAGCTTCCTCGTAAAGCTATAGTAAAACTTACATATCTTATAAATGCATCTTTTAGATTAAAGTATGTACCTAAGATATGGAAAGTAGCAGAAATGATAATGATCCCAAAACCCGGAAAACCACCGAATGAAGTTTCATCTTACAGGCCAATCTCCTTGCTACCTGTTATTTCAAAACTGTTTGAAAAAATATTCCTTAAAAGATTGAAGCCAATCATTGAAGACAAAAACATAATTCCAGACCATCAGTTTGGATTTAGAGAAAGCCACTCAACTATAGACCAGGTCCATAGGATAATAAATATAATTGAAAAGTCACTGGAAGAAAAAAAAAATTGTTCTACCGTATTTCTCGATGTGGCCCAAGCCTTCGATAAAGTGTGGCATGAGGGCCTCAACTACAAATTAAACAAGCTTTTGCCTAAACAGTTTGCGCAATTATTAAAGTCTTATATCTCAGATAGATATTTCAGAGTTAAACAGGAAGATGCATACTCTGAACTAAAAAATATTAAAGCAGGAGTA
Organism: Cosmopolites sordidus; assembly: GCA_031761425.1. Classification (NCBI taxonomy): domain Eukaryota; kingdom Metazoa; phylum Arthropoda; class Insecta; order Coleoptera; family Curculionidae; genus Cosmopolites; species Cosmopolites sordidus. The sequence goes on along the minus strand of JARFXV010002370.1, from coordinate 72,770 downwards.
CCGCAAGGTAGTGTATTGTGACCAGTCCTTTACCTATTATATACCAGTGATATTCCTGAATTAGACCCAGACACGATAGCAACATTTGCTGACGATACTGCTATTATGACTGTAGCCGTAGACCACGAAGAAGCGGCAATAAACCCGCAAACCTCAGTTAATAAAATTAACAACTGGACTAAGCAATGGCGAATCAAATTAAATGAGTCTAAATCCGCCCATATTAATTTCACGAACAAAAGAAATCAACATATCCCCGTTAGTATAAATAATATCCAAGTACCATATGCTAATACAGCAAAATATTTGGGTATAACATTAGATGCCAAGCTACGCTGGAGGGCTCATGTCAAAAAGAAAAAAGAAGAACTTAACATCAAATTTAGAAAAATGTATTGGCTGCTTGGCCGAAATTCCCCTCTATCAGTCTACAACAAAGTACTCTTGTACAAACAAATTCTAAAGCCCGTATGGACATATGGCATCCAGCTGTGGGGTTGTGCCAAAAAGAACAACTTGGAAATAATTCAGCGATTCCAAAACAAAGTACTAAGGAACATTGCAAATGCCCCTTGGTATTTCAGAAACAGTGACCTCCATAGGGACTTGGAAATGGACACCGTTACCCAGACCATTAGCAGATTTGCCCAGAGTCACGAGCAGCGACTTCTTCAGCACGTCAATGTCGAGGCCATCCAGCTCCTTGATAATGCAACTCAAATCAGAAGACTTAAGAGGACCAAACCCTTTGAGTTGGTTTGAACGTTTGTGTTAGTAAAAAAGCAGAGCATAATGCTGGTGTATACGTTAATATTGGTGTAATTAAGTTATTGGATTTAATTTAAGGGATACTAGTGAGTAAGTTCTTAAAATCACCTTTTCTTTTGTAGTAACTTAGGTTTGTACAACATTACTCATTGATCAACTTTGGTCAGATTGTAATTTTGGAAAACTTCGTCAGGGATGTTTTATAAATAAAAAAAAAACTTATGTTTAAATCCCTAAGTCTTCTCGGAAGGTTCAACATCATAACACTTCTCTCTACATACTTTGTTGTCAGCTGCATTCCCAATTCACGTAAATATTTTCGCGTTTTTTCTGTAACTACTTTATTTAACCTCAAGATTACCACGGCGTTCATTCCTACAATATCCGGAAAATGCAAAAACAGAGTCAAAACTCATCTTTCGAATACATTTTTGCTTTTTTGTCAATTTCATTGACTCCTCCTTTTGTTTTATTATAACAAGTTATGATGAATTTAACTGAGGTAGCCGATACTGGATGGAAATTCATTTTAAATAAATAATCAGAGATTAATGTCTAAAAATTTCCACTATATTTAAAATATTTAAAATTGTATATAAGACAATTCTTTCGACATACAGTGCCTTTTTCAAATACAAACTATACTAAACTAACAGTGAGAAAAGTAACCACAACACACACTGAAGTGTCCATCGACCTAATAATACCATAAAACATAATAATGGGGAAATTCATTTTTTGTCAACGTCCAGGACAATATAAGTTTAATAACGGTGGACCATTCAAGTCTAGCTGGCCATTGAACAAAATATCCAATTTTTTTCTTTTCTTGATTTCTAGGCTCTCTAAAAGATTTAATTTTTTGGATTTATTCTCATTATGTAACATTATAAAATTATCATTGAAAGTATGCTTTTCTACCATTAAGTGGTTAGCATAATGAGAATTATTTTGTTGTTTAATATAACTTCTTTTATGTTCGTTGAGCCTAGGACAGAACGATCTTCCTGTTTGTCCAACATAGACTTTTGGACACGACCCGCACTCAATTAAATAAACTGATTTTTATTGCATTTAGTAAGGTGTCCTGGATTATTGTTTGTTTTGAAAGCAATATTAATATTGATTGTTTTGGATAAATATCTCGACACTAATTTGGTAATTTTCCCGTATACGTAATTGGTTTGAACGTTGCATTTTCGACATTGACCGGATATATTAAATTAATGGCTTTATTATAACTTTTTTTTATTAATTATTTTATTTATAATGTTTGAGTCGTATCCGTTATTTATTGCGATCTATTTGATGACATTTATTTCTTCATTATAATTATCTATTGACATGGGAAATTTAATAAGCTATGTATAAAAGAGTTAAATACTGCCATCTTTTGTGAATAAGGATGACAAGATTTATTGTGTATAACTAAATCTGTATGTGACGGTTTATGAAAAATTGCAAAATCATATTTCTAATCATATGTATTTTCTAGTAATAGTTAAATCTAAAAAGTAAATACTATTATGTTGCTCTTCTTCAACTGTGAACTTAATGTCTTTAAGTAACAAATTTATGTGAGTTAAGAATTGATTTAATTGTCTATCAGAACCTCTAAAACAAACTAGATTGTCATCCACATATCTGTACCAGTAAAGTGACGATTTAAATAACTCATGTTGATTTATCTTATTTTCTAAGTTGTCCATAAAAATTTCGCCTAGTAAAGGACTTATAGGGTTCTCCATAATCAAACCGTCATTAAAAACATAAAATTAATTATCAAAATCAAAATAATTCTGATCCAACATAATTAGACAGTAGCTCTAAAATTTCTTGTTTTATTATTGAATTAGTTTTATTTATTTAGAAGTAATTTGTCTTGTATTTGTAATTTGAATTGTATTTTGTTGAGATATTTATACAAAACAAACAATATAAATATTGCTTTCAAAACAAACAATAGTCTAGGACGCCTCATTAAAAACAATAAAAATGAAACAAGTATAAATCATATTTATTTGAGTGCGGGTCGTGTCCAAAAGTCTATGTTGGACAAACAGGAAAATCGTTTTCTACTAAGCTCAACGAAAATCAAAGAAGTTATAATAAACAACAAAATAATTCTCATTATGCTAACCACTTAGTGTTAGAAAAGCATACTTTTAATGTTAATTTTATAATGTTACATGATAAGAATAAATCCAAAAACTTAAATCTTTTAGAGAGCGTAGAACTCAACATAAGAAAAAATTTGGATATTTTGTTAACTGACCACCTAGACTTGAATGGTTCACCGTTATTAGGCTATTGTCCTAGACGTTGACAAAAAATGGATTTCCCCACTATCATGTGTTATGGTATTATTAGATCGATGGACACTTTAGGTTGTGGTTACTTTTCTCACTGTTAGTTTAGTATAGTTTGTATTTGAAAAAGGCACTGTGTATCGAAACAATTGGCATGCATACAGTTTTAAATATAGTGTTAAAAGTTATGATGATTGGCTTCCGTTTTACATTTGTATTTCAACTATTTCAGCTGCACAATAAAGTGATGATAGTAGTACTACTGATCGATTTTTTTGCACATATGACACAAGTGTACCCCTTACAGTATTCAGGTGTGCCTTTTGCCGTGAACCATTGGGGTATTTCTTTTTTATTCTTGCGCAACATACCCATAACTGAGATTTTATGATTTTTGGCTAAATCTTCTACCAAAGGAATGCTGTTGTCCCAATTATCAATGGCAAAATTTTGCCCTGGTGTAATCAATCTCTTTACTATGTACATTGCGGCGCTGCTTAACTGATACGGCCCATCTGGTTACTTACGAGCATAAAGTTCAATATTCAAAACGTAAACTGTCGTTGCAAAAAGTGGATAATGTTTGATTCCGTATTTGTCAGGTTCTGATTTCATATATTCTCTGTGATCCTGTCATCATTTTATCAATAATTTATCAATAATGCCGTCATGTCCCACACAATGACATAAGCAGTTCTTCGTAACCTTCTCCAAAATTTCCCTTATAGGCGTAGCTTTATCCTGAGCACTAATTAATCTTCATGTACGAGCCATTCACATACGCTGCGACTTAAACATATGATATCTGTACGTTACGAACCGCGTGCAGGAAGGGCGAATATAGTATTTTGTCAACGTGGTGAGCCTTTAAAACTGGATCAAGTACTTCGACCTATAGTTAAAAAAATACAATAAGGAATCGACATATGATCGACAAAATCATAGGAAAATCAATCCAAGGTATATTGCCGAAACTTATTAAGCTGGGACCAAACCAATAAAATTTCGCGTATGTGTTAAATGTACTGGAAAAATTTGTTTCAATTATATGATGGAGAACAGATGGTTCATGTGCGTGCTGTGCGATGAAAATATTTGTGTGTAACTTTGTGTGTCAGAGCATCTATATTGCCACGGAGACACACCACATACAGCCCGCACAACCCAAATTTGTATTGATGTGGGCCCAGCTTAAGAGGTTACTAAAGATGGGAAATATTTATGAAGTTGATGTAAGATTTTATGATCGAAAATGTAGCAAGTGCCTGTCGATTCGATAACGCGAGCCCGCTTGAAGGTTAATAATAACAACACGCAAAGTAAACATTAAATGAAGAGTCAGACAAGAAGATAGTATCTCCCAAAAACTATTCAACCTTGCTTTGGATGATGTATTCAAGAGGTATGAATGGAAAGAATGCGGTGTGTGTGTGTTGTTAGTTGCTTTTTAGATCAACTCAGGTAGCTCAGCAGATGATTTCATCATAATAATAGGGCAGAAGAATTTTAAGAAATAGTAGAATAGCTCAATATACAGAGACTTCATTTACGTGGGTTACATGATCCCACGTGACTAATGTTTTATTTAAACTTAGGAACTTTAATTTTTCTATTTTGAATTATTTAAAGTTGGTATCATTCGTCACCAAAATATTATTAAAGTTTTCCCTAGATCTGTCATTCACTGAGATTTTTTATTCGATATTTTTATTAGTATCTACGCTTCCTAAGTCACCAAAAATATTTTAAAAGCACTTTTTAAACACATTTGATTGTTTAAAAGAAATACTTTTCATTGTTTTCATTTCATCGCATTATTTTAAATAGTTTTTTACTTTAGGTTCAAAATAATGTAGGACTGGTCAAATGTTAACTGTGTGCTTTGTGCTAAATTGTGTAAATCATTGAAAGAAAAAGATTTTGTATGAAAACTGAAAAAAAAACAACAATAAACGTGCGTCGATTTCGTCGTACGAAAATTAATGATTTCGCATTAATCATGTCCAACTTGTCATGTTGGTGGTGCACATTTATCGGTTATGTATATTTTGGGATTGAATCAAAACTCTGTAGAATCAATTTAAGTCTATTCAATGAGAGATTAGGTGGACGTAATACTTTTGAAAGGAAAGGAAAGGAAATAGAAATCATTGAAGAATATACACATTTGGGACATAAAAGTAGGTTAGAAAAACAAAACAAAGAAAAAAGTAGTTGCTGGTAAACTGCATAGTTCTGAGAAGTTCCTATATATGAATAAACCTAAAGAGAATAGTATCTAGTACACGTTTCTAACCTGTTGTTACTTAAGGAATGAAAACCACGACGCTTTATTAGCAAATACATTGAGAGCCACACAGTGGACTATTGACCCAATTCTGCTGTGAATTAGCTTGAAAAACCACATTAGAAACGAAAAAATATGGAGAAGTGCAAAAGCGGGAATATAACAAGCAAAAGTGCTAGTGATATTCAATGATTGAGTAGAGCTAGATAGGCCATGTTGGGCTACAAAACAAAGGAAACTGCATAGAAGCCCAAAACATATAAGAGAAACGTGAGGAGATCTCAGAAATGTTAGTTGGATACAATTAAAGAAGTTACAAGAACCTCCTAACATGTTCGAGCAGCTCACAACAGGTTTATATCCAAGAGCAAATGCTAAACACAAATTTTTCCAACATTCTCTTAGATCCCTTTAGATTCTATTACTTGACACTATTGGGTCGATTTATTTAAAAAAATATTGTCAGAGAAGAGGTTTAAAACAATAATTCCTAAAGAATGGAATGATTGCCATTGTCTGAAGACGTGAAACTTTTCGAATTAGATTTTAAAACAATTTCCTTTTATTCAGAGTTCAAAAACTTCGATTTTGAAAGACCCCCATACAATATTATTCAAAAGAAGAAAAATGTTATTGTGAATGCCATTAACAGGGAAAATATTTAAACAATGTTAAACGATACGAAAATTTCCCTTTCGTGTGTATATATTTCCGAAGGAATCAAGGCAGAAGTGTTTTTCTTTATGGTTAGACTTTTGTGAAAAGTTTCGTGCCCCCTCGCCGAAATATGGATTTTGTTCCGCGCTTTCCCGATTTGATTTATGGTTTTTGGCATAGGTCCCGCCTCTGATATTTCTTGTTTGCTCCGGAAAATTGATAGTTTAAAGTTTTCGAGCATTATTTTGTGTAGCTCAATTATCCCACTATTTAGGTTTATTTTTTATTACACTCTGTTTAGATTATGATAAACGCAATAAAAGAAGTAGTTATTTTTACATATCTTTAAAAACAATCTATGTACAGTTGGCCAGCTGTGAAATTTATTATTTATATTTTATTAGACATTTAAATGAATTATTTAGAAAACTATCTGAAACGAAACGAATATTTTTGATTAATATTCGAGGCTGAATCAAATATAAACCCGAATTATTTTATATATTTATTTTATATATTTTATATGTTTTCTTTTTTCCCAGCAGTTTGGAAGCTTGTGTACTCCTTGTTCGTAGAAATTTTGAGCTTGGGCCATCAGCCAAATGCGCACGAAGTCCTCAACATCTATATAGTTCAATTCTTCTATTGGAACCTTTGGTGTAAAATACTAAACTTGAAGAGATTTACCACTAAACACCAAATCACTTTTTTTGAACTGCTCGACGCACGTTTCGCTAACCATGTTAGCATCATCAGGAGATAATTTAATTTTAGAATCAAGAGATTAAATGATCTCCTGATGATGTTAACATGGTTAGCGAAACGTGCGTCGAGCAGTTCAAAAAAGTGATTTGGTGTTTAGTGGTAAATCTCTTCAAGTTTAATCTTTATAGTTGTCGAATCGTACTCCTCTTCTTTCTAGGGCGCAAATAAAAAATAATTACATGGTGACAAATCTGGGCTGTATGGAAGGATTTCCCAATGCATATTCTCCAGTTTTTTCTTCGTCAAAACCAAACCAATCTTAACGAACCAACCAACCTTATTGAAGCCAAAATTCCTGACGATTCCTGATGATTGTTTGAACACTTCTAAAGCTAATACCCACCTTTAAAGCGATTTAATGAATAGTGAGCCACCGGTCAGCTTCAATAAGGATACACCAATGTTGTCAGCAGTGACTTAGATAGGGTATCGTCCCCATACTGAACTATCAATCGAGTTAATATTTTGGATAGTTTAAAGCCTTCCTTGATTAAAACTTTATTATAACCATTTGTGCAACGGACGGTGGAACCTGTTGCTCCCTCATGGATGTAGTGACAAAAGAACTAAGTGAAATAGCTCACCGAGCATTTCCCCCAATCCTAATACAATGCACTGCAACGACCTACACTGGCAGCCCGTTCGTGATTAGCTGAGGAAAGTAATTGCAAAATTCTGGACTATATTTGATTCATAAAAAAGAAAAGCATTCATAAGATTTTTTTTTATTTATGTAGAAATTAATGGTGGAGCGCTACTTCATTTTTGTTTCATCATGAGGGTCACCAAACAACTGTTAACTTTTATGTAACAAAGCTAATTTTTATTACTGGTTTAAATATTTATTACTGATCGGATATAATAATGTTCGAAGTCATGCAACGATTCAATTCATGTAACTTTATCATTTTAAGACGATATGTTCAGTTTCTTAAGAAATCATTGAGGAATTTTAAAAACTCCATAAATAACCCTTTTAAATATTATTAGGTCCTCATCTTAATTAACTGTTTTTAATTACCTTTGACATATATTCTGAAAAAAACTAATAGGGGGAAGTTCTCGACTACCGGACACATAAGGAATCTTAACAATAACAAAAAACTTGTGATATTTTAATTTGTTTATTTATGTTAAAATAACTCTCTATTATATACTTAACAAACATAGATATATAATCAGTCTCAAATATTACTTTAAATGTAGTCGTTACTAAGTAACAACTTATATAGTTAAGATAACACTTGAAAAAAGATCCCCTAATATCGGACAGTCTACTTTTTTTTATTATTTGAACTTGATGAAAAATTTGAAAAATGTTATTCCAATAGAACTAATCAACCATTAAAATTAAGCTTAATTTGGTCAGAACTTTGGTCAGAACTAGGAACGTTTTCTAAGAAATTTCAAAATTTTAATCTTATAGTCAGCAAAATTCACAGATGTAGCTACCTGAGCCTTCTTCAAGGTCAGCACACGCTTCATGTGCCCACTGATTACAAGCTTGGCAGCGTATCATCATATTCATTCCTATTTTCTTGGCAAATTAAACAAGTTGTTACATTTTCGGTCATTGATTTTGATGACGGAATCACTGACATTTTGTCTTTTTTATTTATTTTGGGTCGTTAGTTTTCTTATCTTTAAAATGTTGTATTTTGACCACGGAAGGCTTTGCTTTTGCTGCTTTATTTTCAGAAATCGCCTTTTATAGGGGGAGGATGTCAAAACCTCACTTTTCTCAGCTTTTCGTCGTCGACTCACGGCTCGCTTTGCTGCAGCATTTCAGACTGGTGATAGCTGATGAATTCCCGTAATAATGGTTTTACTTGTTGACAGTTCTGTATCAAAATTTTCCTTTTCATTAACGTTGAAAGTCTTTTGAGGCAAATCCTGAGGTATGTCCGTATTGGTGTTGTTACAAACATTCACTTCAACATCTGACTGCATGGGTATGTCGGTTACTGCTGATGGCAGAAAATCCAAATCTGAGATTGATTTGAAATCTGAGCAGATTCAAAGGCAGAATTCCACTGCATTGAAATCTAGACTTTGTTATATCCAAACGTGCAACGCGATTAAAAGCTTGTGTCACCATTGCAGCAATGTCATATCCTGTTATTCTGGCACCGGAGTTATGCATATTTGAATGGTTTCATAAAAACCCTGTCTAAGGGCTGCAGTTTGTGGGTCGTGTGCGGTAGAGTGCTTAAGATGTGCACGTGGTTTTCTTTCGCGTAACTTATGACAGCAAGATCTTTATAACAGCAATGACCATCTAGGATCAAAAGCACTTGTTTCTCTTTAGTAGGGTTTGAAAATACTATAAAGTGTTGAAGCCACTTCAAGAAGATTTCAGTGTTCATCCATCCGTTTAGCAGTGCAACGGCTACACTTTCAGATGGCACATCAATCATTGACCTTTCAATATGTCTCTGCCTCGGGAAAATAAATAATGGCCGGAATAAAATATCCGGCAGCACTCATACAAAACATAACTGTAACATTCTTACCTCTCTCTGCAGAGGTCAACTTGTCAACTTGGCGATTACTTTTGACTGTCATTACTTTAACCTGCTTCTGGGCAGTGCTGACCCCCATCTCATCACAGTTATAGATGTTTCATGGGCCAAAATGATATTTTTTCCCAAATATCTTTCAAACTGTTAAAGAAACGGTCAACTTGTAGCCTATTAAAACCAACTTCTCTCCTCAGACTCGTTGATTTCGGTTTTATTAAGCTGAGTTCAGGATGGCGTTTGATAAAGCCATAATAAAAATGCGTACCAGCAGATTCTTTTGCGCTGTTAAATCGACGGTTCAGTTTTAAGTTCTCAGTGATATCGAATGCCAATTTTAGAAATTCTTTTCTAGTCAAAGGCATGCACCTATTTGACATATCCACCACGTGCGTAATTAAATATTTTTCGTACTCCTGGGTTTTCTTGAATTGCATTGTTATTTCTTATCGTTATTATTAATTTTTTAATGTAGTTGAACAAGGTACTTTTTGGTACATTGAAGACTTCAGATCATTTCCTTATAGGCAATTTTTTTGACATGACCTTATCGATGGCTTTTTTCAATATTTCGCATTTGGGAGTATTCTTACAGCTTGGTTTAGGTTTACCCATATTGAATCTAAGAAACAAAATACGAAATTAATTACTACAACAATAAAAATCTAATTATAAAACTACATTATTAGGGGACTTTTAGAGTGTCCGATCTTAGGGACCCTTAGGTACATGCAAGCAAAATTCTTATTCACTTTGGGTGTTATGAATCATAAAAAATCTTGAATTATGACAGATTAATAATATAGTAATAATTAACAACAATAATAAATATTAATTCTTCTTTTAATTACTGTTTACAGACCCCAAAAAATTACTTTCAAGAAAATTTTTACTAACCTCAAAATTTGCACTAATCTCCACGACGAACAAAGAGGCACTGACACGCGAGCGTAACCCCCCGCACTTCACTTTAGAGGAAGTTGCTAACTGCGACACAAGTAACAAATTGGCGCGCTTTCTTGCACCAATTCAAATACTGTCCGGCTCTAGGAGCCGTTCGGGCTTACGGGACTTCCCCCCCTACAATCTTAACACTCAAAGCAATCTCCCTCAATTTCTATACTGTTTTACCAACTTTCAGGTAATTGTTGAATCTCAGAACGAAAAAAGAACTTGATGTGATAAGGTCATTGAGGGATTTTTCGATTTCTTCAAGAGATGTGAAGTGGCTATCAACCAGGCGATGCTTCAAGAATCGAAATAGATAAAAATCCGAAGAGACCTAGTCTGGAAATTATGACGGGTACGATAAAAACCAACTTAGTGAACGCCTCCAGAGTCATTTTTATTGTATTTTTGCAAAGAATATTTTTAAATATCCTTTATATCGTATAAACGTTTAGAACTAGACGTTTATACGATATAAAGTAATATATATTTCAATAATAATTCAATTCAATAATAATATGATGATTCATTCAAGTAGACTTACATGTTATATCTGAAAAATGTTTCATCTGAAGTTGAAAGATGGTACTTTAATCTGATTTACAAAGCGTCTTCAGTTGGTGAAAAGTAAAGACCAGGAATTAAATTAAGCTCCTAACTGAGGTTAATGACGTCGGTCACTAATCTCAGTTAGGAGCTTCAGAAACATTACTTGGTTCCTTAGTATCTCATTTTTAACGTCAATCTTTTTTGAATAATGTTGATTTTAACACACTTAGTATTAAATAAGTATTTTCCACTCACACAAAATTATAGTGAAATTGTTTTAGTTATAGTTTTAATCACTATGCCTGATGAAATAATAAAAATAATAATAATAATAATAATAATAATAAGAAAATAATAGAAAGAATATAATAGAAAGCATTCGATAGTGTCCCTCACGATTGGCTGGTTGAGGTTCTGAATTTCTATAAAATTAGCCCCCAGATTATTAATTCTTTAAAGTGCCTGATGGGGATGTGGAAAACGAATCTTTTTGTCGGCCAACAATGCATTGCTGCTACAAATATCGAGAGGGGAATTTTTCAGGGAGATTCCCTTTCTCCAATTTGGTTCTGTTTAGCATTGAATCCTTTGTCCACACTACTCAACAACAGCAATATTGGATATAAACTTAACATGAGGAATCCAAGAAAGCTCTCTCATCTACTATATATGGATGACCTTAAATTATATGGAGAAACTAGAGAAAAATTAAACGCATTGATAAAAACGGTTGAAACATTCAGTAGGGATATCAGAATGTCATTCGGACTGGACAAATGCTCTACCATTAGTATACAAAAGGGAAAGGTTCAGAGTCAACATTCAACACTTTGTAACATACAACAACTAGCACCAGAAGAATCCTACAAATATTTAGGAATACCCCAAAAGCATAAACTTGATCATAACCAGTTAAAGAAGGACTTTTCCACTCTATACCAAAAGAGACTTACAAAACTTTTAAACACCAAACTGAACGGAGGAAACCTCATTAGAGCGATCAACGGTTGGGCGGTGCCAACTCTGACATATTCTTTTGGCATAGTTAAATGGTCAGAAACTGACCTTGATGAACTCGATAGGTTAACACGCCGAATATTGACACAGTTCCGATGCCTGCATCCAAACTCATCTACGAAAAGACTATACATCCCAAGAAAGTTGGGGGGTAGAGGCCTTGTAAACGTAAAAAATCTCTGTCTCAATCAAGAAAATAGAATGAGAAAACACTTCCTTGATTCAAACAGTACGTTAATGAAATTGGTTGCAAATCCGGATCGGGGTTTCACCCCACTGAACCTAAATAAACAAAATCGTAAGAACAACACTCACGGACTGTGTTCGAGAATGGAAAGGACAAACATTGCACGGAAGGTTTCCTAAGTCACTGGAAGATGGCACCATTGACGAACAATTGTCTCTGAAGTGGCTGACCGATGGACTCTTGTACCCAGAAACAGAAGGTTTCGCGTTATCTATACAAGATAGGGTAACAAGAACAAAAAACTATGAAAAGCACATACTGCATTTGGACGTAGTCGATAAGTGCAGGAAATGCGGTACTTTGGGGGGAAACAATTGAGCACCTTATTGGCGGTTGCCCGGCCCTTGCTCCTAATGCTTATTTAGGACGGCATAATCAGCTGGCAAAAATTATACATGAACAAATTGCAAAAAAATACTCGCTATTAGAAAATGCACCTCCTCCATATTATAAGTACTCGCCTTCTCCTGTACTTGAATCATCCGATACCATTCTTTACTGGGACAGACCAATCACTACTGATCGAACAGTTGATTATAACAGGCCGGATATTGTTCTAATCAACAAAAAGGACAAGAGGGCTTTTATAATTGACATCGCAGTGCCACTATCTCACAACATTAGAAAAACTGAGATAGAAAAATCCACAAAGTATGAAAATCTGGCATACGACTTGAAGAACCAGTGGAAACTGAGTAAGGTAGATGTAGTGCCCTTCGTTATATCCGCCGAAGGCCTGATAAGTAAGAGATTTTCAAAGAACCTCGAGAGCCTCGGGATCTCGAGATCGATTGCCATAGTGGGACAGCGTGCCTTGCTCTTGCAGACGAGTCACATTGTTCGTAAGATATTATGCTAGGGTGAGAGGAGCTGAATTGCTTTTTCATCTTGGCATTGGAATACCGGCCAGCATGAGCTAAGATTCTACAGTAAGGATGGGCAGAAGAAGAAGAAGAAGAAGAAGAAGAAGAAGAAGAAGAAGAAGAAGAAGAAGAAGAAGAAGAAGAAGAAGAAGAAGAAGAAGAAGAAGAAGAAGAAGAAGAAGAAGAAGAAGAAGAAGAAGAAGAAGAAGAAGAAGAAGAAGAAGAAGAAGAAGAAGAAGAAGAAGAAGAAGAAGAAGAAGAAGAAGAAGAAGAAGAAGAAGAAGAAGAAGAAGAAGAAGAAGAAGAAGAAGAAGAAGAAGAAGAAGAAGAAGAAGAAGAAGAAGAAGAAGAAGAAGAAGAAGAAGAAGAAGAAGAAGAAGAAGAAGAAGAAGAAGAAGAAGAAGAAGAAGAAGAAGAAGAAGAAGAAGAAGAAGAAGAAGAAGAAGAAGAAGAAGAAGAAGAAGAATAATAATAATAATAATATATACATCTTGCGTTGTACTGTGCAGCAGTGACTGCGATCGAAATTTCAGGCCAAAAAAACATACACCCCCAGTACGAGCAGGCATAATTTCCAGAAAAATACGCCTGCCTGGAAAACACGCCTTGAAAACAATATCGATGATTTCCGAAGGAAAGTCGACGTCATCTCAGAATACCTTTCTGGTAATCGATCAAGTAAAGTAATGAAAAAAAATAAAAACAATTGCCAATAAATCTGGCATTGGCTTCGACGATCCAAACTTCTCCGAAAAATTATTGGATCTTAAAGATCGGTTTAGACAGAAAGCTAAATCTAAAGGGGCTAGGCTAGCAAGATATAACGAGCTAAAAAAACGAAAGCACCAAAATTCAGAATTCATAAATAGTCAAAAGAAATTTTATAGAGAGCTCGAACAAGGCAGTAGCAGGTCAGAACTTGAGAATGTGGACATGTCCTCCTTTGCAGAATATTGGCAATCGGTTTGGAAAAGATCAGATGATTATGAAAAAGCGGCACCTTGGATTAAAACAATTGAACAGCACACAACTGCTCTCCCAGAAATGGAGTTTAACGATTTCACGGCGACTGACATTTGCACCGCCGTCAAGAAAACTCATAACTGGAAAGCTCCTGGACCAGATGGACTACATAACTTCTGGATCAAAAACTTTACGGCGGCCCACCGCCCACTTGCTAGTGCATTTAAAGAGGTAATGATAAATCCTGATACTTTCCCGAATTTTTTAATGGAAGGCAATACATATCTTCTGTACAAAAAGGGTGATGCTAAGCAACCCAATAACTACAGACCCATCACGTGTCTGTCAGTATTTTATAAATTGTTGACAGCCCTAATCAATGAAAAAATTTACAAACATTGTGATGAAAACAATATTTTTGAAGAAGAGCAGAAAGGATGTATAAGAGCAAGTATGGGATGCAAGGAACAGCTAACGATCGATGCTGTAGTTCTCGAACAAGCGCGGAAAAGAAAACGCAACCTAAACATCTGCTATGTAGACTACAGGAAAGCCTTCGATAGTGTTCCACACGATTGATTACTAGAAGTCCTGAAGATTTATAAAATAAGCCCTCCCATCATTAACTCCTTAAGGTGCCTAATGGGGAAATGGAAAACAAATCTCTTTATCGACCAACAATGCATTACAACTGCGAATATCGAGAGAGGAATTTTTCAGGGAGATTCCTTTTCTCCAGTTTGGTTTTGTCTAGCCCTAAACCCTATGTCTACATTACCGAACAACAGTAATATAGGATATAAACTAAACATGAGGAATCCACGAAAGCTCTCGCACCTACTATATATGGATGACCTTAAACTCTATGGAGAAACTAGAGAAAAACTAAACTCCTTAATAAAAATGGTCGAAGAATGTAGTAGGGATATCAAGATGTCATTCGGACTTGATAAATGCTCTACCATTAGCATTCAAAAAGGAATAGTCAACAATCAACATTCAACACACTGTAACATACAACAACTGGCACCAGAAGAATCCTATAAATATTTAGGTATACCTCAAAACGAGAAATTTAACCATAGCCAGTTAAAGAAAGACTTTTCTACTATGTACGAAAAGAGGCTTACAAAACTTTTAAATACCAAACTGAACAGTGGAAACCTGATTAGAGCGATCAATGGATGGGCAGTGCCAACTCTGACCTATTCCTTTGGTATTGTTAAATGGTCAGAAACAGACCTTGATGGACTGGATAGATTAACACGTCGAACATTGACAAAATTAGGATGTCTGCATCCAAATTCATCTATGAAGCGACTGTACATTCCAAGAAAGTTGGGAGGCAGAGGCCTCGTGAACATTAAGAACCTTTGTCTGAACCAGGAGAGTAAGATGAGAGAACGCTTCATTAATTCAAGCAGCACGCTAATGAAGTTGGTTGCTAAGGAGGACCGGGGTTTCACCCCTTTGAACCTAGATAAATTAAATCGTGTTGATGGTAGAACAACACTTACGGATTGTGTCCGTGAATGGAAACAACAGACACTGCATGGACGGTATCCAAAGTCACTCGAGGATGATACCATTGATGGACCATTGTCTCTAAAATGGCTGACCGATGGGCTGTTGTACCCAGAAACAGAAGGTTTTGCGACATCTATTCAAGATAAGGTAGTAAGAACACGGAACTATGAAAAGCATATACTACACATGGATGTTGTCGACCGATGTAGGAAGTGCGGTATAGTGGGGGAAACGATTGAACACCTTATCGGTGGGTGTGCAGTTCTAGCCCCTAATGCTTATTTAGGAAGACATAATCAGCTGGCGAAAATTATACATCAGCAAATTGCATTAAAGTATTCGCTATTAGATAACGCACCTGCTCCATATTATAAGTACTCACCTTCACCCGTATTGGAATCATCTGATGCAATCCTATACTGGGACAGACCAATCACAACAGATCGAACGGTCGATTATAATAGACCAGACATTGTTCTAATTAGTAAAAAGGAGAAAAGGGCTTTTATAATTGACATCGCAGTGCCACTCTCTCATAATATCAGGAAAACCGAGTTGGAGAAAACCACTAAGTATGAAAACCTTGCGTACGATTTGAAAAACCAGTGGAAACTGCATAAGGTAGAGATAGTGCCTTTCGTTATATCCGCCGAAGGCCTAATAAGTAAGAACTTTTCAAAAAATTTGAAGAACCTTGGTATCTCAAAATCGATTGCCATAGTGGGACAACGTGCAGTGCTCTTGCAGACCTGCCACATTGTTCGTAAAATTTTATGCTAAGTGAGAGGAGTTGAATTGCTTTCTCATTTTGGCATTGTAATATAGACCAGCTTAGGCTGAGATGCTGAGTTCAGTACGAGGATAATAATAATGCTAAGTGAGAGGAGTTGAATTGCTTTCTCATTTTGGCATTGTAATATAAACCAGCTTAGACTGAGATGCTGAGTTCAGTACGGGGATAATAATAATAATAATAATGAATGGAACGATTGAACACCTTATCGGTGGGTGTGCAGTTCTAGCCCCTAATGCTTATTTAGGAAGACATAATCAGCTGGCGAAAATTATACATCAGCAAATTTCATTAAAGTATTCGCTATTAGATAACGCACCTGCTCCATATTATAAGTGCTCACCTTCTCCCGTATTGGAATCATCTTATTCAATCCTATACTGGGACAGACCAATCACAACAGATCGAACGGTCGATTATAATAGACCAGACATTGTTCTAATTAGTAAAAAGAAGAAAAGGGCTTTTATAATTGACATCGCAGTGCCACTCTCTCATAATATCAGGAAAACCGAGTTGGAGAAAACCACTAAGTATGAAAAACTTGCGTACGATTTGAAAAACTAGTGGAAACTGCATAAGGTAGAGATAGTGCCTTTCGTTATATCCGCCGAAGGCCTAATAAGTAAGAACTTTTCAAAAAATTTGAAGAACCTTGGTATCTCAAAATCGATTGCCATAGTGGGACAACGTGCAGTACTCTTGCAGACATGCCACATTGTTCGTAAAATTGTATGCTAAGTGAGAGGAGTTGAATTGCTTTCTCATTTTGGCATTGTAATATAGACCAGCTTAGGCTGAGATGCTGAGTTCAGTACGAGGATAATAATAATAATAATAATAATAATAATAATAATAATAACCATTCTTTACTGGGACAGACCAATCACTACTGATCGAACGGTTGATTATAACAGGCCGGATATTGTTCTAATCAACAAAAAGGACAAGAGGGCTTTTATAATTGACATCGCAGTGCCACTATCTCACAACATTAGAAAAACTGAGATAGAGAAATCCACAAAGTATGAAAATCTGGCATACGACTTGAAGAACCAGTGGAAACTGAGTAAGGTAGATGTAGTGCCCTTCGTTATATCCGCCGAAGGCCTGATAAGTAAGAGATTTTCAAAGAACCTCGAGAGCCTCGGGATCTCGAGATCGATTGCCATAGTGGGACAGCGTGCCGTGCTCTTGCAGACGTGTCACATTGTTCGTAAGATATTATGCTAGGGTGAGAGGAGCTGAATTGCTTTTTCATCTTGGCATTGGAATACCGGCCAGCATGAGCTGAGATTCTACAGTAAGGATGAGCAGAATAATAATAATAATACGTTAAGGATACGTTATGGATACGTTAAGGATACGTTAAAAATAAAATTTACCTTTAGCAAAGTGCGTATCGTAACCCTAAAAAAATCTAAAATGTAGATTTTTCTGGAAAAATGTCATTCAAAGCCTGCCTAAACACATTGTGAATTTTATATTTACAAGAGTTCGGTATAGAATACCAAATTATGTAAAATATTTATAGGAAACAAGCCGTGTTGGAAATCCGAATGAAAATGGAATGAAACCAAATGATGAAGAAGGTAACTGTATATTGGGTAGATCCATAAGTTCATACGCTTCTTTTGTTGGACAACTTTTAATCAATTTTTAACATTATAATATTTAAAAGATTTTAACGATGAGTAATTTATATTTTTAATTGAGGTAGCCGATAGAAATTAATTTTAAATATTTAAGCAAAAATTACTATCTAAAATTTTCACTATATTTAAAATTGTACCTATGACAATTGTTTCGATACACAGTATCTTTTTCCGATATAAACTATATTAAACAAGCAGTTTAACATATACTCATTTACCATTACATATAATTTTAAATATAGTGAATATTCTAGATGTAAATATTTCCTTATTTATTTAATTTATATTTGTTTTTAACTTTAAATTGCTCTTCAGTCATTTCCATTGTTTATTTTAAATTAATGTATATAAGCAAAAGTCTTGCACCCTCCTTTTTATTTTTGTTTTGATACGAAAATAAATTAGGATATTTTTTCAAAAGAAAGCTTAAAGAATTAGTGGATGCATGAGACAAAATTGAGTCATTTTGTTTTTATTCTTGGTTTTTATAAGTATTTAAGTATTAAAAATATGTATGTATCTAAAAATAAAATAAAATACTTTCTCAAAAAAGGTAAATTGATGTAAATATTGTTCAACTGAAAGGCCAGTATTAACTCCCGTAAACTCTTCGATGCATGCCAATAATTAGGTTATTAATAGTGTCTTGTGATAAATTGGTCTATTCCTCTTGAGCGGCTAAAATTTACTCCTGGCGATTTCATGGCGGATTGTTCCTACGGTTAATGGCTCTAGAAAGGTAGTCCCAAATATGTTCGATTGTATTCATATCCCGCGATAATGACAGCCAATCTAATCTGTTAATTCCAGTTTTATTTAGAGCCATGCGAACGATCCTAGCCCTATGCGGACGGGCGTTATCATCCATAAAGATAAAATTATTACCAATTTCTTTCTGAACCGGTCTGATGATATGTTTCAAGTAGAAATGTGTGTTCATTGTTTGTAGGACGTAAATGAGCTCTGTTCTTCCATTGTAAAATATTCCTCCCCAAAACATTTCGCTACCGCCCTGATATGCAGCTACTTCAATAGCTGTTTTTAGGCGATGCTGTCTTCCTACCTCCCTCCAAACCCTCCAACGATAATCACCGCTGATTAAGCCTATTTTTGTTTCATCGATAAAAACGTCGTTTTTCCATTGAAGCAATAACCAGGCTTGATGCTCTCTGGCCCATTGAAAACATCTTTGCCTTTGCTGGTAACTTAACAGAGAAACTCTAATTGGGCATCTGCGATGCAGTCTAACGTTGAAAAGCCTTCTGGAAACCGCACTATTTGATATAACATGATTGTACATCCGTTGGAACCGAAATTGTATCGCTCTATCTGTACTGAACGGTTTCTTCGTGCATATTGAGTAAGATAATGATCTTGTCATTTATTTGTAACCCTTCTTCGGCCACTTCTGGGTAGTAGGCAGCATCACCAGTTTCTTCAAATCTTTGAATTATTCTGCTAACAGTACCCCGAACAATATTTAAACGAGTAGCAATTTGATATCGTGAGAAATCTTTTTGGTTCAAGGCGATAATTCAGGCCCTATTAAATGTAGAAATTTCAGCCCAAGGCATTTTTATTGCTATACTGTACGATTAATACAAATAAACTGATGTAGTAAAACATCGTATAAATACATTACTGGTAAATGTTAATAACAAATCGATAGATCAAAGATATTTTTGGCACGTTTATGTTTATTAATTTTTCTGATAAATAAATTCCTTAGCTCTTATTGCGCATAGACGCCATATTGAGATTTACTTATTTTTTAGATAAATAAGGGGGGTGCAAGACTTGCCATTAAGTTAGCATAAGTAATTTTGCAGAAGATGAAAAATGCTGGAAAAGGTAAAAGTAGAAAAGAAGAATGCCTCGTTAAAACAAACCTCGACAAAACCAAAGATAGGACAAATTAGAATAACACAATAACTAAGAATGGAAACGAAAAGAAAAGTATAAATCTTTGGGACCTACAATTCGACTACGGAACCACACAACAAAAATATCAAGAACGAGTCGAATGACTTGAGTAGCAGTTGGTAAACTTATCATAGTTTTGGGTAACACAGATACACCAATAGACTTAAATGTTACTTAAATATCTTACGTGCCAACAAGCAAACTAATTGAGAGGTACGCAAAGAACTATTGGACGAATTGAGGAAAAAATTAGTTTAAAAAGCTGTTAGACAAGAAGAAAACTGGAGAAGAATTAAAATGGAAGATATTTGCAATATAACAGCACGTTTGAATAGGAATATGCTGCTTGATAAAACAAACTTAAATAGATCGTGTAGAATAATAGAATAGAGATAACAGATAATAGAATGGAAGCACAGAAATATGAGAGCACCTCAGAAACGTGATTGGACGATATTAAAGAAGTTGAAATACGAAGAGGTTGACATCAGATAGCTCAACACAGAACAGATTCAAAAACTTAAGAGTTTAATGAATTACCTCTACTTTTTGATGGTCTTGCTCTGCAGTTACTTTATGTACTTTATGGAATATAAATTGGTCTTCTGGAAATAATAGCCCTTCATATTCAACTGAATTTTTCAAATAACTTGAATAATGTTCGAAGCAACAATAACTACTAATTTGGAATATTTTCACATACAGCCCAAACGGTAGTGAGAACACCATACATCCCAAACCTTGCATCATTAAAGTTTTTGATAAAAATAATTCACGAATTTATGGATTACCCTAACACTGCAAACATCAAAAAGATAAAATTTTCTAAGTGAAAATTCGAAAATGTTCCAATAAATGAATGCATAAACAATATATTTATCCATTCTCCAAACACCACCGTTGCTGTATAACAAAATATTGTAAAAGTTGGCTTTGTAGTTTAGCAAAGTCTGTTTTAAAACATTTCCTTCACTGGGTCGAGTTACAATAAAAGGCACTCAGGATTTTGAATAGATTTTAAAGGACTTCCCTGCATAATACAAAATATAGATTTAACCTCCCGAAGTGTGCTAAGTGATTTATGGCTTCCGATACAACTGAAAAGCTTTAAAGTTCTTGTTTACCAACGAAGCGTAATTATATATGGTTCAGTTAACTTAATCAGTTCCTACTTTTATTTCATTGTTTTTATTGTAATTAAGATTTCGATAGTTGGTAGTTAGTTTCTTTAATCAATTATTAAATTAAAGCATAAAGACAAAAATGTACACGTTCAAAATTACAACCATGTAAGAAAAACAGTAAGTTAAAATAAAACATTAGTTAATTCTTCTTGAAAAAGTCTGTAATACTCTTCTGTTTATAATTTTCGCACTTCACTTCAAAAGCCCGGTTTCTAAGTCAACGGAGAAACATAACTTCGTGGCTATCAAATTCGTCCCTATCAAAATCTTCAGCCCATTTTAAAGCAGTGTTTAAAGGTCCCACTGCCTCTGAATTACCAACTTTTTCGGAGGCGAGAACTTCAACGCTATTGTCCTCATCTTGCTCATCGTCCTAACACATTGCCGCTCGCACAATCTCCTCATCCGTTAACACTTCATAAATAGCGGCGCCATGATGTTAGCGAGCGCGCTAAATTGACACTGGAGACGGAAGGCGACAAACAAAAGAGAGTAAAGAGAGATAAAGAGATACAAGAAAGGTAAAACCATCAATACATAATATTACATAGAGATATTGGTGTCTTTGAAGAACGAGATCGGCTCCAAATGAACAAAAAAGTGCTTTGTTGTCTGCACTGTGCTTTGATGTCTGCAAAAAAGTCTTTGATGTCTGCACTGTGTCGTAAATCGTTGGTAGCAATGACTAAATTGCATGAATTACACTTCGAATTGCTTCCTCCTCTACCGTATTCTTCAGATCTGGACCCAACGACTATTTCCTGTTCTTAGACCTCAAAAAAATGCTCGCTAGAAAGAGATTTCGTTTCATTTGAATTGTAATATTGAAACTGATGGATATTCTGAAGACAAAGATTTGTGAAAAAAGTGTAGAAATGCTAGAAAAGCATTGGAATGATTGTATTGCTCTTCCAGAAAAATATATTAATAAATAATGTAGAAATTTGCAAAAAATTATTGTATTTTATTTGTCAGACTTATTGACAAATATGTTATTTGTATTTTAATTATCAACTTTTTATTTGATTTAAATAAACACCCTTTCAACAAATCTTTTGTATTTTTTTACCATGGGAAATTCTATCTAATTAATCGGCTTTACAAAAATAATTCAAGTGCTGCATAACAACACCGATATTTTCACATAATTTTTTAGTATAATGTTTTTGCTTATAAAGATTTTAATTGTTTTTTAATTTTATAAGAAAAACATTATTTTACTAGTATTTACAAGCACTATACAATAATAAAATAAACAAATAATAAAAATTAAACAAACAATTTTAGACTCCAACTCTAAATTATAAATATTAGCGTACCAAAACTGCAACGTAAACTTTTGTCAATTGAGCGTGTTGCGCGATTGTCGGATCTCGTCTTTATTAATAATCATACACCTATTTACAAATGATGTTAGTACCACCTATAACGGTATACTGAAACCTCAATAGTACGAAAGATAAAAAATGAGAAATTTGAGCTCTATTAACACTGCTTAGTATATATACGCGAAAAATGGTGAGGTCCGATTTTGAATTTCACCTTTAAAAAATGATCTCGGCTTAAGTGCAGTATTATAAAAATTGATCTCGCCTCCTACGGAAACTATATATATATATATATGTATATATATATATATATATATATATATATATATATATATATATATATATATATATATATATATATATATATATATATATATATATATATGTATATATATATATACATATGTATTTGCCATAAGTTTTAGAATTATGAAAACAAATTATTTGAAATTCAGATAAACTCAATCAGTGAGTCAACCAAATCTGACGTACACATGTTTTTTTAATAAAACAAAATCTAATCGGAAGTTGATTTTTTTAATGAAAGTACGATCGATTTTAATTATATGTAGAACAGAGTTTCATTTAATTTATTGATACGACTGCATCCGCAGGAATCAATTCGATTAACACAATTTTCTACATATATAGAGTGTAGCGGAAATTATTAGTTTCGTAAATATAACCAACGATCCTTCACATCGTTTGAAAGAAACAAGTTCCTTACAACAAGAATCAAAAACCTAAGAATTTCCTCGAAAAAAATGACAAATTCATTAAATCGCTAATGGAAAAGCTATGATAAGAATTACCATTGAAGCAAATGTTTTTGAAAGCATATTTGGCAAATAATAACTGGTTATTATTTAACTAATAAACTAATGAATAATATTAAAACAATTTATTTTAAATTAAAAATCAGCTATACATAAGCTAAAAGTAAAGTGGCAGCGTAATATTGACTAACTGAGAAGGCTGATAACTGACTGAGAGAGAGCTGGCTGATAAAAATTATTTAAATTCCATTGAAAATCAAAATTGATTATCAAATATGCTTCTAATTTCCTGAAAAGGAGTAACCAGATTAGAAATATACAATGACTTTTTTAACGTCTTCGGGAAAATAGGTTACAAAGGTACCAGGTTTGCATAGACTCAAATGATAAATCATTTGGCCATTTAATTTAATAAAACAATTAAATTTTAAAACCCATAATAGTTTTAAAACTTTTCTCCGGTTTATGGGATTGTTTTTCTATGTAACAATATCGGGAGTAATTTAGTTAAATTCGTAGATAAAATAAAATGCCAGATAATGTTCCTTTAGATGGCGGTATGATAGCAAAAGATATTTCATTGCTGCCTATATCGAATTTTTCACTCAAGCCTCGTATTTATATAAACTGGCATCAACATTTTTTAATATAAACAGTATTTTGCTATTTCTCCTCAAGTGTTTCATTAACTTCTATGTTAAGTAATGCAACAAATAAACTATTTCTTTATTTTGTGATAATTTTAAATTAAATTTGTTTACAATTCAAATTTTCATATATAAACCAATATTTCATCTATTTACCTGTTTTATATTTTCATAAAAAGTTTTTTGTACGACTTGTGTAGGCGGTTGAATTAATTTACCTTTTAATAAATTTTTTGTTTAGGACCTTTTTTTAATTTGATAAAGTTATCGTAAATTTTAATGGCTTTATGAAGGCATTTGCATTTGAATAATTTTATTTTAATTCTAAACATAACCCCACGATTAAGCGATTGTACATCTAGGGTGAGTATTTGATAAATTGTAGCCCTAATATATATTTTTGAAAATTGGTTACACAATTTTCTTTTTATCTAATATCTTGAATTACACTATTGGCTTTGCAGGTTAATGGTTTTTACTGTTTTTACTTTATAATATCACTTTAGATAGTGCATAGTAAAATAAAGTAGGCGGCATACCTTAATATTTGAGTTTTGAATTAAAAGGAGACGTACGTAATAGAAAATTACCCAAGGATGTTACAAATGGTATCTTTATCAAATATATATATATATATATATATATATATATATATATATATATATATATATATATATATATATATAAATGGTATATTACAAATGGTATCAAAAATCATGTAATAGACACGTGATGGTTTTTCTATCTATAAGTAGAACTGTGGGGGCTCGTGGGTTTTTAAAGTGGGAAGGCATAGAAGAAAATAGTGCTGCTGAAGAATGTTTTGCTATTTTTTACATTGTTTTTGAACTTGACTCAAATTCAATACGAGCGTGGAACGACCGTTAGTTCTTAATTTCCAACTTTCTCCTCCAAACTTAACTTAGTCATTATTAACTGTTTTAAATCAGACACCTTTATGCATTTCACAATTGCAATTATTTAAAAAGTACAGCTTAGTGTGTACACACGTAGCAAATCCCCAATGAAAACAAGTATTCGCGACGTGAACGAAACACGCAATGCAAGACATATAAAACGCTCCGTACCCATCAAATCAGCGTTTAAAACTAATTACCGATAAGCTCGGTCGTAGTAAATGTACGTCCAAATCACATGTTTTAGAAAGCAGTTAAACCCTCGAATTCTGGTAACCAATAAAACATGTAACCCCAACGACGAGATAAGATGATGGTCTCGTACGGTCGCTGGAGGTAAACGTCCGATCAACGATCTAAAAATTGTGGCGAGAGGATGGAATTTTTATCCCCATTATTTGGAATGATGAGTTAATTTAGAGATTTTAATTTTTAATAATATCTTAAAATGAGTTAAAGGAAAGAAACTGACCGGAAATTAAATATGGTGATTTGCTCTGAAAAATTGTCTACTGTGATAAATGCTGGAAGAGCGGCTCCCCAACACCCCCCCTCACAAGCCGCCACTGAAGTAGGACTGTTCCGGAGATGACTGTTTATGGGTTTTTATTTTCTAATCAGCTTGCGTACTTATCATCATTACTGGCTATTTCCTCTTTCAGCACACCACAAGATGGTACTTTGTTGGTAAATTTAGGTCTAGATAGTCATGATGAGCATATAAGCTTAAGACTTTTGTAAGACAAATGTATTGATAACTGTACAGCTTCGATCTGTCCCCACCACAACACTATGAAGTAGTTTGAAACCACGGCGAACTTTCGTCGTTGATTGGCGCTAGGCAGTTGAGACATCCCCAGCCCTCAAAAAAAAAGTCGAAATCTGGTCGGCTCCAATTCTTACTATCACTCTCACACGTTCGACTCAAGTCTGACCAGTATCATTATCACTCAGCTATTGTCTACCCATTGTAGCATAAAAGCCTCTTCAACATACTTTCAACTCCGTAGTCCTGAGCTCCCCTCTGCCAATCTGATCAAATATATTTGATGATTCTATCAGTCTATCGTATTTTCGTATCAGTCTTCTTCGTGAAGGTTTTTGACCAAGTGGTATCCATTCTAGACCATTCTAGCTTTGGTCTATATGTCATCACATCGCCTCGCTACATTTCCAGTTTAATTCATTTACCCTTTTAATAATGCCACATAGTTTAATTTGTTATCTAATAAATGTTCGGGATTTTCTGTTCAGCTCAGCTTTGTGATACCAAGCATACACCTTTCCATTCCCCTCTGTATTACCTAAAGTTTTTAAACTGATTGTGATACCGCCTCCCGGCCGGTATCACCCTCTATTACAATCCTCTACCCAAGATATATGTAGTTATCTACAATATCCAAACCCTTCCTATATACAGAATTCTTCTGAATCCTCGGCCAATTTATTGAAGATGGCCTAACACTATTTCAGGTTTAGTCTCAAGCCAAATGGCTTTCCTGCCCTTTACAGCTCTTGTATCTATTGCTTTCGTAGCTCATCTGTATCTTGTAAAGGAAGAACGGTATCACCTGTGAATTTAAAATGACTCAAGTATACATCATTGATTTTTATTCCATCCTATTCCCAATTCAGATTATGGAATATCTCTTCAAGGCAGGTTGAGAAAAGAACAGGCGATATTGTATCAGCCGTACCCCCCGTTTTACATTGTTCTTAACTTTAAGATCATTAACCAAATTATCAACTTCATATTATTAATAAAACATAAATTTATGGAAAACACATAATAGTGGCCAGCACTTAAAAAGATGACCGAACAGAAATACGTCTGAACTGTAAACTACTGAAGATTTAAGCAAAAACAATAAATTTAAAGTATGAAATGATTTAATTAACTCAACATTATATAATTAGCCGTCGTTAGTAAACGGAAACTTTAAAGCTTTTCACTTGTACAAGAAGTCATAAATCACTTAGCCCACTTCGGGAGGTTAAATCTATATTTTGTATTATACGCGGAAGTCCTTTAAAATCTATTCAAAATCCCAAGTGCCTTTTATTGTATTCAGTCCAGTGGAGAAAAGGTTTTAAAACACTTTAAAGACTTTGCAAGGCTACAAAGTAAAATCTTACATTGTTTTGCTATACAGGGGCGATGGTATTTGGAGAGTCGATAAATATGAGGGTTGCTATTTATGTACCCAGAACTGCCAACAAAGGTGTTAGTAGGTGCCATGCTGACATATATATCGTAAAGTTTGATATTGTTGAGTGTATACGTACTCGGAACGTTTTGTCATACGGACGCTATTTGTGTTGTTTAGTGACTTGAAAATTTCATCTGTCAAAAAATGGAATTAACTCGTGAGAATGTTCGTGTGATGATTTTTAATTTTGATTGAAAATTTTTTTTTCATGCTACGACTTTCAACGTGGATTATCTCAACAACAGTGCATCGATCAACGTATCGAAACATCGATACTGTGCAAAAACTGATAAAGCGAAATCGTCATGTGACATGCTTTGATACTGAGGCATCCCTAGGCATTAGTATGACAAGCGTACATAAGATTTTACATGAACATTTTGCTTAAAAAGTTTTGTGGGCGTTGAATTCCGCATAATTTAATAATCGGTCAAAAAAAGGCTCTTTTCGATTTGTGCAAAGAAATGCTCAAAAAATTCAATCATGGTGTATCAAAAACCGTGTACATGTATAATATCTACACAGGTGACGAATCTTGGATCTGTGCGTACGCAAAATGGGCCACTAGTACCCAACAAAAGTAGCTCGCGCAAGAAGTTTATAGGGATAAATGGGCCTGTGGCTATAGGGCCACTAGAGAATCGTAGAATGGTCAATTCTGAAAGGTACACAACCATTTGTTTGCCAGAAGTCTTAGAAAAAAAAAAGAAATAAACAACCAACGGCGCAGAATCATTCTTCACTATGACGCGCGAGCTCTCACACATCGGACCTAACAACTCAATGTTTGACCGGTAAAAACCGTACATTCATGATTTGGCATGCAATACAAAAATGTATCGATCATCGCAGAGAATATTTTGAAAAATCATAAAACCGTTTTCAGTGATAAATATTTGTTTTTATGTAACGGGTATTCCATTAAGAGGTTTCGAATGTTGGTAACGAATAAAAGAAACGTTTCATAACATACCTGAAAGTTATTTATGGCAGTGCGAAACTGGATAGTGTACAATTATACATGGAATACAACATCTGTCAAATGACCGCCACGACTTCTCTGGCCGCTCACAATTTTTTTGTTGAAATTCTCGATTACTGCTGAACACATTTGCGGAGTTATGTCACAAATTATTCGCCCAATTTCTTCTTTCAACTGTTGAACGGTTTGCGGACTATTTTCGTAAGCTTTGCTCTTCACATATCCCCACAAAAAATAGTCTAGCGGCGTCAAGTCGCATGATCTTGGTGGCCAATTTACGTCCCCATTCCGGGATATCAGCCTCTCCTGTCCTTACAAAATTCAGCTAACACAGGAGCTAAAGCCAGCCGACCATGGGCAACGCCGTGCATTTGCCAATTGGATCCTACAGATGAAGGCAAATGACAATAATTTTTGCGATAAAATCATTTTCAATGACGAGGCTCATTTCCACTTAAACGGTAAATAAACAAAATTGTCGCATCTGGGGCAATGAATATCCTAGAGAAATCCACGAAATCCCGATGCATGCTCAACGTGTCACAGTTTGGTGCGGGCTGAGGGTATCATTGGATCGTATTTTTTTAAAGATAAAGATGAACGAGCTGTTACAGTAAACGGAGAACGATATCGAACGATGATTGATGTTTTTTTATGGGATCAAGTAATGGACATGGATTTAGAGAATATGTGATTCCAACAAGATGGTGCGATATGTCATACAGCACGTGAAACATTGACTTTATTGCGTACACAGTTTGGAGGGAGGCTGATCTCCTGGAATGGGGACGTAAATTGGCCACCAAGGTCATGCGACTTGACGCCGCTAGACTATTTTTGTGGGGCTATGTGAAGAGCAAAGCTTACGAAAATAATCCGCAAACCGTTCAACAGTTGAAAGAAGAAATTAGGCAAATAATTCGTGACATAACTCCGCAAATGTGTTGAGCAGTAATCGAGAATTTCAACAAAAGAATTGTGAGCTGCCAGAGAAGTCGTGGCGGTCATTTGACAGATGTTGTATTCCACGTATAATTGTACACTATCCAGCTTAGCACTGCCATAAATAACTTTCAGGTATGTTATGAAACGTTTCTTTTATTCGTTACCAACATTCGAAACCTCTTAATGGAATACCCTTTATTATTCCGGATACATAAATAGCAACCCTCGATCAAAATACATATAGCAATGGCATATGTATCGAGATCGAGATAGCGCAAACCACCTATAAAATATTTTTGTCAATTTTCGACTCTTACCAATGACATATTGTATCGAAAATCTTACACGAAAATCACAAATAGAAATATTTTTGATGGTAGTGTGAAAATGCTGATAATTAACCGAGAACATCTATTATACATCTTTGAATTATACATTTTAATCATAACTGGGCATATTTTATGGGTCTCTATTGATAATTTTGCAAAAGATTTTCACTTATTCACAAATAAAACTAAATCCATCAATGAATAAATAGAAAAAGACCATTTGCAACATCGCAAATATATTACTACAATTATTGAAAAACGAACAAAAGCTCAATTATAATTATTCAAGGCACGTTTCACTAACCAAGTTGGCATCATCAGAATGTGATCAAAACTAAAGATTAACCTACATTGTGTTAACCTATGTTGTTCGAGTTACATTTAAGGCCTCCTTTTCGCCTTTGATACAGCAGTTGCAAGAAGTGGTTCCGGCAATTCCGAACTGAAAATTGTGACTTAAATGGTGCAAAATGTACAGACAACCAAACTATAGGATGGAGAATTGGAACAAGTGTTGGAAAAAAATTGTTGTCGTACACAGCTAGAGCTGGGATAGGAACTTGGAATAACACCGCCCTTTTTAAACATTTACATAAGCTAGGGAAAACTTAAAAGGAGAGTAATTGTGTGTCCTATGATGGTCTCAGCTGCGAATAAGAGTAGACTCTTTGACGTTATTATGTTGTTGTTCATCAGATTAAAAAAAAGAACTTTCTGCATTTGATTGTGAGCTGTAACGAAAAGTGGATGCTCTACGATAATCCGAAGAAGCAAAAATCACGGAATAATTCTGATGAATTATCAAATAGTATCACAAAATTAAATACCCACACAAGAAAGTGTTGTGTTGTAAATAGTGGAATCAATTGGGCGTCGTGCAATATGAGTTACTGTAATCTGGTTAAATGACCACTGGTGATCATTACCAACAGCTGTTGATTCACGTCAGTGACGCTCTGAAAAAAAAATGTCTTATGCTAGCACGAGAAGAAGGGGCGGCATGGCCACATAACACTAGAAAAGCCTCAGAAAACGATCACCGAGTGCAGTTTGAAGATTACCTGCTATTTTTACATCTGAGAATCACCAGATACCTGAAAGGTAAAAAAAACGCATACAAAGTGAGAGAGATTACTTCGAAGGTTAAACATGTCGGTAAGGCCATGAATTAAGTTGAGGACCTAATACAATGGTAATGGTTTCAATTTGATATGATTGTATTTTAGCGAAATAATGTTCTGTATTTTTTTTTCATATATATATTCAAAGCTACTTATTCGCAGGGGAGACGTTCCATAAATATGACATGAATACAGAAACTGTGAATACGGAATAGTAATATATACGAGATTATGTAGGGGATATATTGGTTGCAAAATTAAAAGAAAAATTATTTAATAAAAACAATTTAATGAGAGATTTTTTAACAATATTAATAGCTATTATCAGGCTTAGGCAAGGGTTTAAAGAATTTAGTATTTTTTTCTTGTTTTGCCACCTTTAAAAGGTCTTTCAATTCGGATTGATATTCCGTTGTGGCATTAACAATTTGCCTTTTAAAAACAAGACTTCTTGCTATAGATGTATCAGTTTTTATGAAGAAATCACAAAGCTCATTTGCCATTCGTAAACCTTCACGGTCCGGTGCTCGTTGAAGTTTCCTCTTTACTGAAATGATTAAACATTTCCTCCAAGTCGGTTTCAGTCAAATCTTCATCTTGCGATTCAAGCAATTCTTGAATGTCACTTGATTCTAACTGTTCGAAACCATCTCGTCCAATATCATTCACAAATTAAGCCATGCTTTTAGTTAATGTTTGAATTTACACGGATTCTTCATCATTACCAACAATTATATCAAACCTCATTTTTTTTCCAGCATGATTTCAATGTACAACCCTTGCAATGCTTCTTTTATGTTAATAATGCACTTTGCTGTATCAAAATATTTCTAGCATTGTATAACATTCATATCAGGATGACATTCCATTGTGTCCAGTACGATTTTAAAGGTTTGTCTTATAGAGTTATTGTCAAATAGAGCTTAAAGGCCTAGATTATTTCTTGGTCCATAACTTCAAGCTCACGAGCGTAACCCGGAGCATTGTTGAAAACTAGAACTTCCTTGAAATCTAAATTATTTTTCTTTCAATAAGTGTCAACTTGAGGAACAAAACAATACCGGTATCAGTCACAGAAATTGGCACTGGTAACCCACGCTCTCTTGCTTGAATATCAAAATGCTGGTAGGTTGTCCTTGTTTCGATTTTTCGAAGCACGAGGATTTAGCGATCTGTAAAAGCGTAAGTGGCTTAATTTTCTCATAATGCATTAGAACAGAGCAGGATTGTAATTTTATCTTTTGTTTTAACTCTTTTAACTGTAACTGTTTATCTTTTGCTGCCTTAAAACCAGAGACGCATATGTTACATTTGGATATAAGCGTTTTTTTGGCATTCTTTTCCAAAGCAGAGCAGTTTCGTGTGCATTGAACACTTGTTCAGATTTGTATCCACCGTTAGCAATTAACTTTAAAAATTCTTCTGGATAAGTATCTGCAGATGCAGCTTCTCCAACAATTTTGATGTTATGCAGTAACTGTCGACCCTTGACCTAGTTGAATCAACCTTCCGATGCTTGAAATCCTCCATCCGTATATTCATCACCAGGCTCTTTAAAATATGAGTAAAGACGCTTAGCTTTCCGACGGATTACAGCACCACTTGAGGCACTCTCTTCTGGCTACAGTCTTCAATCCATAATGTTAACGCAGCTTCTATTTTTTCAATTGCTGGATCACAAACAATTTTTACTGATAGTGAGGTTCAAACCGCAGAATTCCTAATTTTGTCTTCCGATTTCTTGATGATTAAAAAAACGTGATATGGATGCAAACGACTCGCCAAGGGGTAAACGGTCAAGCATTTCTATTTTTACCTTAAGCGGCAACACGACTTTTTGGCGTGAACGAACTAATTTTCCTTTGCTATTACTCGACATTATAAATCGCGAACAAAGCAGAAGAGACACGTGCTATTCACTCGAAATTATTGCGACGAATGACAACCTGATACAATAAAACAAAAGATTCGGCACCGACCATGCGAAGGCGACTTTTATTAAAAGCAATAGCGTCAGGCGTAACCCGGCGGCACGTACGGCAACGGCGACTTATTTGACAAAAAACTTTCGGCCAAACGACAATAAGACTTGTTTGTTTATAAATATTTTATACTTGTTTGTTTTCAAAGGAAAATGATAAATAAATATATATTATTATAAAAATATTGTTTTGGATCGGCAAATAAAGAAATTTTCAGCCGCAATATTGAAAACGCGAATACAAGAACAGTGAATAAGGAGCTTTGACTGTATAAACCCACGTTTTTCCATTATATTAATATGTGTAATTATAAATGTACTGAATACGACTGAAACGAACAAAATAAGGTATACTCAGTCGTATGCTGTAATGCAAAGGCAATATATATTTTTAAAAGTTATGATGCAAAATACCATATTATTCTTAACTGTCCCAGAGATCTAATAAACTGGATTTATAATTCCGCAACGGCTCTATTGTACAAAGAATTATTCATGAAAGCGAAAATAAAGTTGTGCCTTTTAGCATAATCGCCTTGCAAATATTTTCTACGGGCGCCTTTTAACTAAATGAAATATTTCGGAAAAAGAATTTACTGAGAAAGCCCCTTTTGAGGACGAAAATTATTTTAAACATTTTCTTTCTCTTTTACTTTTTAGAAAGCTTGACTAAGAAACGTTTTATCGTCGCTCGTTTTAAACGATATAGATCGAAAGTTCAAATGAAATATTTAAATGTCGGAATATCCCAAAGTTTGTATTGAAATGTTGCATCAGTTTCCCGCCTTTTTTTAATTAAGAAAATCGAGAATTATAACAACAAATTAATCAATGATTAAGATGTCATGTCATGAGCAAGTCATATATGATTTATTGATGTAATTGTGTAATTGTGATATTGTGTGATGGGTAATTTATTGATGTTGTTTCACCCGAAATCACCGAGCCTGAACTTGATAATTTCTCGAGCCTGGATGATAATCTGTTGACGTAAGATCTGGAGAGTACGGCGGAAGAACCTTCCATTCGGCATCACACATGACTCCCTTAACGATATTTGTTATATGAGGTCGTTCATTGTCTTGGAGCAAAATGATTTGGACTTGCAGCTGGGCGAAGTAGCGTTCCTTGTCGACCATCTTGTTCTTCTCCAGCATTTTCCAGTACGGCGGGAACTTATGAAATTAGTTCATTCAATTAGTATTAGAATAAAAATTAGTATAAATAAATCAGTTATATAAAAACCATGTTTAACGATGGCGTTCTTTAAAATACAGGGAAACAAAAAAAATATAATACCATCTTAAAGGTTATACACCAAGCACTGTATTTTCCAGTTACGTCTCCATTTAACTATTTCCTTTTTTCCGCAACTTAAGTTACCTTTTGCGAGAAGGCGTTTTTGAATCGATTGATGTCACATAATAATAGTTATGAGAAGAGTGAAACAAAGAGTGAAAAGAACTTATGGGCTCGGTTGAGTGTGGAGGCATAGGTCTATTTTGTAGACAACAAAATAAATGCTGATGAATAAGTTTGTGCTTGTATATTTTTATAATAATTCCAGGTATTTTTCTATAGAATGTTCACTACTATAATGGCGGTATGATCTGCAAACTATGCCATGATCTCTAGCTGCAAGCTCTCGCCATTGGATCGTGGGTTTCCTTTGTCTTCCTAAAAAGGTCAAAATAATGATCTCAGGCTCTTGTGATTCTTTCAATCAAATCTCATTTGTCCACACCACCACTCGGCGGGTACTATTGACATTCGACTGGTGGCTCCTGGAACCAACAGAGCACCCATGTGGAATATGGATAAAAAAGCCTATGTTACATATATATCCAAAAGCAAATACAGTTATTCCTGGATCCTTCTCCTTTAAGAAGACTCCCTTTGAATAATGAACACGTTTATTTTGTATGCAACGCCGAAACAAATTTATTCTTTTTATGTGTTGGGATCTTCATTGATAAAAAAGTCACGTTGACCCTTGAGAGAGATATAATTTTGTGTGGTAATGTTAAAAATGTTTCAAGTGAAAAAAGTTTGCTTTATTGAATTAAATAATAAAAAACTCAATTTTATGTACTTTACCAGGGTGAATCAAAAAATTTTTCAAGTAAAACAATTGCTATTATTTTCTTAGTTTTCAACCACGCCCTCGACTCTACGATATTCTAGTTAAACTTTTAAGCATTATACCGTGTCACAATTATTTATGGAAAAAGTCAAGTATCTCGAGAACGCTTTAATGAGATTTCTTAATGACAGATTTCTTAACATCAGGAAATCTTTCTCACTCTTTGGATATATTTTCATTTTTTTTTACTTGTCGCATATTTGTCCAAGTCCAAGGCTAACTAGATTTTTGAATTTGGCATTCTTGGAAAGAGCATTTTTTCTGAATTCAACGAGGTATATATTGTACGGTTTGTTTTTCAAAACAGATTTTAAAAATGAATTAAAGGTGTTTCGGTCTCTTTTGTCAATTTTAGATTAAAACAAAAATAATATCACAATTAAATTTTTTTTATCAAATAATTATTTACAAAAGGTGTCCAAGGTGTAATACATTTTTTTTTAAAGATGAAGTGCCAAAGTTAGACTATATAGTTTTTTACATCACGACGCAATGAAACTATGTTTTTTGTTACTAAATTAACAACGTTGATTATTCGATTTGTGACTGCGATTTATAGCATGATTATTTATGATCACGTTGTAAAAAAATGACACTGAAAAATTGGGAAATTTGTGATCACAGTACCTAAAGATAAAGTCTAGGGTGTCGAATTTCAAGATTTTCAAAAATATGCCTATTATCACTTGGTGACTTGAATTTTGTTTTTTATTTTTGCCAGAACTGGTATTCCATTCGCCCGGCTTGACCTTGAGTTTCAAGACGTTCATATTATATATATATATATATATATATATATATATATATATATATATATATATATATATATTTATTATTATTATTAACGTATAGGCCCTGGTGGACCACGCGAAGTACAATTAGAGGCCGTTTGTTGTTGTTAGCCTTCCTTTGCGCTCATACTAATTTCATTCTTTCGCTATGAGCTTTTTTCCTTTCGTCAGACCAAGCTGTTCCAGTCTTCCTACATTTTTCTCTCTGGCCAACCTTCCGAACGTCAACCTTGTGTCTGAAACAGCCTCTATACTGAATTTCACTTTGTGTGATATTTGCTGGTCGTAGGTCCTCTTTAATTGCAGCAATCCATTTAATTATTTCTACTTTAGCTCTACTTCTATTTTCATAAAATTCGACTATTTGTCTAGTTAGCCTACTCGAATTCATCCGTTTTATGTGTCCGTAAAACTTAAATCTTCTTTTTCTCATATCGCACTGTATATCTGTGTATTGCTTGATTTCTTGGTTTTCTCGAAGTCGGTATGTTGTGCTATTTATTTGTTTGCGGCCTAAGATATTTCTTATGATTTTTCTTTCCTTCTTTTTAATGTCCTCGATGTCTCTCTTTCTATTCAAAATGAGCGTTTCTGCCCCATATAGACATTCTAGCTTAATAACTGTGTTGATAACATCTACCCTTATTGGCCGCTTTTTCCAACGCATTTTCCATGATTATTTCACCAAAATATTTGAATTGAAATTTGTTACCATATTTTGTTTTTAGAAACGGTGTTCTTAGTTGCAGCTCGTGTATTGTGTCTTTTCAATGGAAATTTGGAGTTCACCTTTTCTGCTGTTTCTTTTTTTGGGATTTTAATCTGCTTCTGAGCCGTTAATACATCTTGAGCCAAAATTGCTAGTTAATCAGCAAACGCCAGACAATCAATTTTGATATTGGTTCTCCCCAGTTTAATGGGCTGGTCAATATTCAGGGCCGACTTTTTTAGAACACCGTTTTCTAGAACACTGTTAAATAAGAGTGACGAGAGTTCATCCCTTTGTCTCACTCCAGTTTTAATTTCGAAGGGCTCTGAGGTGTCACCCATGAATTTAACTTTTGACCTTGTGTTAGTTAATGTTGCTTTAATAATTGCCAGCGTTTTCAGATCTAGTTTTTGTTCTTTCAAGATTCGGAATAAAGATTCGCGGTCAATAGGATCATATGCATTTTTGAAATCCACAAATGTACAAACGAGATTTTTATTGTACAGTTTTTAATGTCTTAGGATCAACTTTAGATTCAGGATCTATTCAGGGCAGGATCTGCCCGGTCGAAAACCTGCTTGATATTCAACAATTTTAGGTTCTAACTGTCTCTGTGCTCTGTCTAGTAGATATTGAGATAGAATCTTGTAACAAACTGGGAGAAGAGATATCTCTCTATAGTTCTTTATATCCGTTCTATCTCCTTTCTTGTGTAGTGGATGGATTGGAGCATCTTTCCAATCTTTCGGAATCCGTTTGGTTCGCCAACTTCTTGTAGAATTTTGGTTATTTCCTTGATTGTACCTGGACCAGCGAATTTCAAAAGTTAAGCAGTGATTTCATCTTCACCAGAAGCTTTATTATTTTTAAGCCGCATGATTTGCCTAATTATTTCATCTTCAGTCGGTGGTAATGAATCACGGTTTATTTGTTTAGGATTTACTGTTGGTAATTTGTTTAAGGGCTCAGGACAGTTTAGTATTTGTTTAAAATACTTCGCAAGTTCTTTGCAATTGTCTTTGTTATTTAGAGCTAATTGTCAGTTTTCCTTTTGGAAGCAAAGACTTTGCGGTTGATAGCCTGTTAATTTAGTTTTAAATGTTTTGTAAAAGTTTCGAGTGTTATTTTGTTGGATTTTTTTTTCTATTTCATTAAGTTGATTGTTTTCATATTTTCTTTTAGTTTGTCTAATTAGCTACGATGTTTCTTTTCTTACTTCCAAAAAGATGTTATAGTTTATTGCTGTTTTTTGACTGTTCCAATCTTTGAATGCTTTACTTCAGCTTAATACTGCTTGTTCGCAAACTTCATCCCACCACGGATGTTTTCTACGTTTTTGTAAAGGGACCAACTTTAAGACTGTTTAAATAATTTTTTGTTTCAATTCTTGCCAGTTCTGTGCTGGTTGTTTATGAAGCTCTTCTGTAAGGGCTGGTTTTATTTTCGTTGGGTTGAACTTTGGTATTAGCAGTCTTGTTTGAATAACTTTTTGAGGTTTTAAGCTAAGTTTGATTCTAGTCAAGTAGTGATCCGTGTTTATGTTAGCTCCTTTCCTGACTTGAACATTCAAAATCTCTTTATAATTTGGGTACGAAATGGCAACATGGTCAATTTGAAATTCACCCATATACTGTTTGGGTAGTATATATATATATATATATATATATATATATATATATATATATATATATATATATATATATATATATATATATATATATATTCATGATAATTTAAAATAATATGAGGTGAGTTGGGGTAAAGAAGGCAATGCAAATACGACTTAACTGTGGCTGTCAAATTAGCGTTACGCAAGGAGCTGCATTTAGGTTTTCTCGGATGGTTATTAAGAGTGACCTGCTTCCTAAGCATATAGCCCCCATAGTTATAATTTGGCACCATACCATGGTACATGTTTTGTGAGACGCTCTAAAATCCATGGCCACTATTTTCTGAGATTTACAATGCATTATCTTCATTAAGTATTTGGAAATTGGAAAAACCATTACAGTTAGCATTATTAGTCAAATGTTTTGGATAATTTATAATATTCTCGGGGAGCGAAAAAAAAGTTTTATCTCAACAAGATAGTGCACTCGTCTATGCGTCCGCCGTTGAAACAGCGAAATTGACCAATTTGACACAAATTGATGCCGATGACCTTATTTTTTCGACTTCTTAGTATTTCTTTTCGTACCATATCGACTTTTTTATATTTCCACTCATGAAGAAATAGCTGGAAATAAATTCAAATTAAATGAAAAAATTATCGCCGAAACCGAAGTCTATTTGTAATTGCACGCATTGTAAAAAAGCGTGGGGTGCTTTGTACCATATTTTCATACTAACTCTACTTATAGAAACGGTACTGATGGAATATCTATAACAACTCGAGCTCCCCACGCTTTTTTCACAATGAAACATAATTTTTTTCGTTCATCACTTTATTTTTATATTAAAAATTATGTTGTACTTTTTAGTTCGGTTTACCATTAAAGTGTGTTTTTTGGCTTTTTTAAACTATAATTTATTAAACCGAAAGCTCGACAAGTCGTGGTTTTGGAACGCAGCTAAGGTGTATCGATCTATAAGAAGACTACGTTGGAAAATAAGTCGATTTCGATAAAGAAACAATATTTCGT
This sequence comes from Cosmopolites sordidus, assembly GCA_031761425.1. Classification (NCBI taxonomy): domain Eukaryota; kingdom Metazoa; phylum Arthropoda; class Insecta; order Coleoptera; family Curculionidae; genus Cosmopolites; species Cosmopolites sordidus. The sequence continues at coordinate 34,275 of JARFXV010002370.1, read as the reverse complement.
TTAAAAAAATCTGACATCCCACTCTGTGATATAGAATATTAATTTGTTTTAGTAAATACATGTGTATAATACTAGAATAAGTTTATTTTAATTTAAAATTAATTTGTTGACAAAATATAGAAATGAGCTCTTAACAAAATAAATATTTTTTCGTCAACGCATATATTTCATTAACTGAATAATATCCAACTTTATTAAACAGGGAATTTCGTGTATGTTTTAAAATTTATTACCGAATATCGCATAACCGACATATCTATTTCGCTATTTACGTTAATTTGTTAAATATTCGGACGTTTATGCGGCTGTCACAATTGCCACCATTAATGTAATGGATCAATTTACCACAAATGTAGCGGAAACTAGTATCCCTGAAATACATTTATTACATAGTCGATGTTAAACTATGGTAATGATCAGCGAAAACCTATGCGTTTCCTATTTCAAGTTATTATGAAATAACTTTAGTTAATTGCTACTAACAGTAGTCTGAAACGTACACAGGAAAATTATTAGCCTGATGAAATATAGTTGGAATATTTGCAAGTATACCTATTTAATATAATAATTTCCACAGATAATTCATTGAAAAACGCATTTATTTTAGCAGGATTTTTGTTTTATATATTAATTAAAATATTTTTAATCTCTTTTTATAACCCTTTCTCGCCAAGAAGAAACTCATTCGTAGCCTAGTCCTTGACTAAGAGAAAAAAATACGTACATTAATTAGAACAACCAAAGAAGATGGTAAACTGATGATACTAAATTTGGAGAATACACTGACACTGATAGAAATTCCCATTCCTGTTCCAGCAGTACTTATTCTGAGATTTATAACTCGTGGTTGTCTATAGTCTTTTACCTCAAAAAGACTATAGACAACCTTGCGTTGCCTTCTTTACCCCAACTCACCTTATATCATTATATATATATATATATATATATATATATATATATATATATATATATATATATATATATATATATATATATATATATATATATATATATATATATATATATATCAGGTGTCCCATTAAGAATGGATCGCGGCCGTATCTTGAAAACTATTTATCCCACAGCTTTGGGGAAAAAAATTGTACTAAAAATGATCATGAGAAATTCACCAAAAATATTTTTAAGCTTCTAAAACGACCGCAAGAGGGCGTGACGAGCTAAACATTTTTAAAAATCTTTTTTTTTGTGTATTTTCAAGTGTAAACCGAGTAAGAAAAATTCTCAGTTATAATTAGCAAACTGTCTACTACAACTTTGTATTATGACATTTTGTCGTAACTTCGCGAATAAAGATTGGGGGGGGAGGGGGGGGGAGGGGGAGTTTTACCTATTTAGATAAAAAGTCGTCTAATGTCCGTTTGCCTAAACCGATTTTCCTCAATATGGATTCATTTAAAAGGCAATTACTGGGACAATCAGATAATCTGAGAGATAAATTATTTAGTTTATATATAAAACCGCGAGGTGGCGTTACACCGCGAGGTGCCTTGCGAAAGGTTAGGTTATACCAATTCTGACAAAAATAAGAAAAAAATCCGTCACTGTGTTAAGTGATAATAGGCATATTTTTGAAGAATCTTATTTCAGAAAACTCAATCCAAAGGCAATGTGTGTGAGTCAAATTAATAATTGATCATTATTTTATTAACATTAAATTTAATTAAAATGAAATGTAAGGAATTATTGCAACACTTTTATTTATCACAATGTTTTTCTTTAAAACTGAAGCAAAGGCTCAAATTTTTTGCCTTCAGTACGAATACATGATCTTCATCGCCTCAGAAAAGATCTATTCACCAGTCGTGCGGATATCCTTGCATTTATTTCTTTTGCTGTTTCAAAAATTCGGTGACGCAGCTCGGCTAGATTTTGTATTGATTTTGAATACACTTTTTCTTTTATGCAGCCCCAGTAAAAGAAATCAACGGGGTTTAGATCAGGAGAACGAGGACGACTGTATTACCTATATATATATATATATATATATATATATATATATATATATATATATATATATATATATATATATATATATATATATATATATATATATACCAGGTGTCCCTTTAAGGATGGATCGCGGCCGTATCTTGAAAACTATTTATCGCACAGCTTTGGGGAAAAAAAATTGTACCAAAAATGATCATAAAAAATTCACCAAAAATATTTTTAAGCTTCTAAAACGACCGCAAGAGGGCGTGACGAGCTAAACATTTTTAAAATTTGTGTATTTTCAGGTGTTAACCGAGTAAAAAAAATTCTCAGTTATAATTAGCAAACTGTCTCCTACAACTTTGTTTTATGACAATTTGTCGTAATTTCACGAATAGAGGGGTTGGGGGGGAGTTTTACCTATTGAGATAAAAAGTCATCTAATGTGCGTTTGCCTAAATCGATTTTCCTCAATTTGGATTCATTTAAAAGGCAATTGCTGGGACAATCAGATAATCTGGGAGATAAATTATTTAGTTTATAAATGAAACCGCGAGGTGGCGTTACATTCAACAATAGTTTTTTTGAAGATTTGTTCAGTTTTTTCAAATGGAATGGTACAGCTTTTATTACATGGCTAGAAAGGTAATTTAAAGAGGAATCATCCAGTGAAAACCCGAAATTGATATCTCTATGTCAAGAGATATTTCGATTTTTCTGAAAAAATCAGATATTATTTCACTACTACCTGGATTAAGTTAAAAACATATTAACCTAATGTTTGCCTTCCTTCACACTTTACCCAGGCTTAGGACTGGTCCAAATTCTTCGTGCCATATTAATTTGGAGCGTATTTAAAGGTTAACGGGCCAACAATGAAGATAATAATAATAACAACAGTCAAATAAAATTAACAGCACAACAGTCTAATAATTAACAGAATCTAAACTTTAACGCCTTTCTAAATGTTCAAAATGCCTTCACCACAGGAATCAACCACCAAAATAGATGGAATGTGAACGTATGGTGTGGTGTTTTGGGAGACAAAATTATTGGTCCCTCTATTTTTAATAGACATTTGAATAGTGAAACATATTTAAATTTTTTACAAAATGGACTGCCAGAACTAATGAAGATGTTTCGTTGGAAACAAGAAGACAAATGTGGTACCAGCATGATGGATGCCCTGCCCAGTTCTCGCAGGTGGTTCGAAACTTCTTGGATGCTTCGTTTCCAAATCGTTGGATAGGACGGGGTAGTTTATTTTCGTGGCCGGCGCGCTCACCGGATTTGACAGTCCTCGATTTTTACTTGTGGGGAAGACTAAAAGACCTTGTTTTTCAAACTCGTCCTACCACACGAGAAAACATGATTGAAAGAATTCAAAATTCAATAAGCAGCATTTCAAGAGCGGAAATTGAACCTGCCGTTTTTAGTACTCGTCGAAAAATAAATCTTTGCATTTCTAAGGATGGAAGGCATTTTGAACATTTAGAAAGGCGTTCAAGTTCAGATTCTGTTAATTATTAGACTGTTGTGCTGTTAATTTTATTTGACTGTTGTTATTATTATTATCTTCGTTGTTGGCCCGTTGGCCTTTAAACACGCTCCAAATTAATAAGTATAACAAATGAAAAACTTATATTATAAGGAATATGAATCTTTTTGTCAGCTAGTATATAACATCCAAAAAATTATATTTAACTCCATCAGAACTATACTTTATCAAAACTGAAAAATAAATTATCAGCAACACAGGCGTTGTAGAAATTGATGAATGTGAAATGGCGTCTCGTTTTTGTTTTGGGCGTTAATTCAATTTTTCTCGTTCTTGCACATAAAAAGGTGAAAAAGGACTCGAACAAGATTAATGATGGTGGCAATATTGTATTTTGGCACAATTTTGCGGGGATTAAGATATATATTGTTTGTAGTATTTATAGTTATGGCTGAAATAATTTTATGAAATCGAAACATAAGTTTATTTCTTTGATCTTGATGTTTAGGAAACTGAATAGTTGCCATTTTGAAAAAAAAATGTATAAAACTCATAGTTACCATGAAATATCAAGTTGCTGGTTTTTGATTTACGGAATCGCGTTTTGATGACCATTTTGGCATCATCAGGAGATGATTCAATCTGAAGGGAGATGATTCAGATGGATTAATTAATTTCTTTATGTTTTCTTGAAATAAATTCTTGAAAATTAAATCAAGTGATTTGGTAGATTGTGGAAATTTGTTTGCGTTTATTGTTTCATACCAAAGATTGCAATATATGAATTAAAAAATAGCATACACAGCTTGTCCAACTTTGCTATAAATGTAAAAAAAGAAACATTTCCAATTTTTTTTAGCTTGTTATGCTTTGTGCATTCTCATTATCTAGTGAGATAGACATTAAATAACTTGACCTTAGCAAACTCATGACTGTCCAGGTTCTCAGCAAACGTTTTTTGCATTGAGCTTCGCAGGAAAAAGCTCATTCCCTAATCTACTAAAGTTTCTTTTACAGACTATATGTATTACAATGTTATTCCCACAGTAACATACCTCATTATCGTACTTCCAGTAACTTATCTTGAATAGAAAGAATAACGCCAATTGAATGGAAAGAATAACGCAGTGTCTCAAATGATTCTTATCAGCAGTTATCGTGTCCTCCATATTTTATGAGGTTATCTCATAAAACAATCAGCATATATGGAAACGAGCATTATGTATAATAGCCACTAAATGTAACTGTGGTGAAATGAGAGCTTAATCTTGATTCTGAAAGAGATGTGACACTCAACATGTAAAAATTGGTATCAGCTAGAGAAAGAGATTTTTATTTTGATTCCAATTTAAAAATTCAAGGAGGTTCAATGAAACAACAAGTTTTAAACCTTTTATGCAGTAACGTTAATAAATAACAATGTTGATTTAACTACTTAGTTTGCACAGTGGCAGTTTCTAAAACTAACAGAAATCAATGGTAAGAATTAACTATTTCTGAATAAAAAATCTGCACTGCAAAATGGTTTGTTCCAATGCTGCATTAAAACTGACTTGAAATTTATGACCGATATTATGTTGAATAAATGGCAACTGACGATATCCAACTCAAGAAGCTAACATAAAATAAGACACAATAAACGATCGTGGATTTTCAAATCCGATGTAATACGATCCAAACTGCTGGAAATATGTTACGAAGGTGGAATAAAAACTCCGATCGTTTTACTGCATCGTAAAGCTTCCACGTTAAAAGTCAGAGACGGTAATGGTAGGATCATATTATAGATTTTTTACTATACGAGATTAAGAAAGGAAAAAGCTTTATTCCAAAATCAATCTTTAAGAAAGTACTCTAATTAATATCAAGCTACATTTGAAGATATTTACCTAAATACCAAATCATTTTTTTAAACTTCCGACGCACGTTTCGCTAACCAGCTCCATCATCAGGAGATGAACCAACCTAATTAAAAACAAAACTATGTTTTATTTATAGAATATCGCATTGAATCATTATGCACATATGGTTAGCGAAACGTGCGTCGAGCTTAAAAAAGTGATTTGGTAAATCTTTTCGAGATGACTGTTTCATTACAAAGGTTCCAATAGAATATTTGATGATATCAAGCTGTAAATATAATAGATAATAAAATATATTACAAGGAAACACATTTTATTGGATTAATTATGTAGTTTTTATGTCCAATTGGACTACTCGTATAATTTTATATACGAGACATTTATTATCCGTACTTCCACGTACCTCTCCTCGTTTCAAATCAGTCGCTGCCACCACGCCGAGACAAGTACCTCCCAGGACCGGTTCTGGCCTCACAACCGTCATCAGCTGCGCTCGAGCCCAACCCAACAGAGCAAGACCAAGTCAACTGGTCATATCGATGGCGGGTCGCAATCTCAATACAACTCGCGCCATCCTACACACTTGGCATTCTCAATGCTTGTCTGAAGGCTGAAAGCTCTGGACCCGCTTTCTCACCCTGGTTTTTGGGTTGGCCGAAAAGGCCCTTACCCTTGCTCGAATTATTTATCCGGAAACGGGTACTGACTTTATCCCTTTTTGAGGCTCTATCTACCTCTTGTGATATGATATCAAACTTACCCACTGAAAAGGGTAAGTTTGATCTAAGATTATTGTTTTTCTCGAAGTCCAGGGGAACTTCGTGGAGGTTAATTTGAAATTTAGACTTTTCGTCTTCATCGGAATGTGACTGAGTCCGCGACCAAATGCCGGGCTGACGGCCAGCGGGAGCCGTCAGTCCGCCATCTGAAGACGGGACATAGGGACTTGATGGCGGTTTCTGATAGGGTCTTATGCAGGCTGGAAAAATCCGAGAAGTTCGAGTCCCATGGGCCTGCTGCCTGAGGTTGAGGACGATCCCGGAATTAGTTTTGCTGCCCTCCAAGGAGCGTTTGGAGGGCGGTGGACATCTGGGCCTGTAATTGGCTAACCACGTGTCCCATTAGTTGCCCCACAAGCTCGGAGAAGGGATTATTCGCTTGTGGAGCGGGCAGGGTGGCTGGAACCGTGTTCCGCTGAGACCCCCACACGAAGGTTGGTGGGGGAATAACTTTATTGACTGGCGGACCTGAAAAGGCCCTTTTTGTTATGTTAGCTGATCTTCTCGCTGCCTGGTTGCTGATTGGTCTGGCCGGACAGCCTTGGAAGCTCGCAGTGTGCGAGCCTCCACAGTTGCTGCAGGTGGCTGGACTCTTCTTATCCTTCTTACATTCCCTGGATGGATGTCGTTCGGCACACTTGACGCACGCTAGATCTGCGTGGCATTTCTTCCCAGAATGACCGAACTGTTGGCAGTTATAGCACTGCACAATTCGGCCATTTGATTTTTGATCATGAGATGATCTGAGATCATCCAATTCACGGTAAGCATCTTCATTATTCTGCTTCGAGTGTTGCGCTTGTTCTTCTAACGTCGCGATGCGTTTGTCTTTTGCTGCTAATGAACGCTGCAATGCGTCAAAAGCATCCTTCGTGATGGTGAACCCCTTGGGGTCCGCCATCGTCACTTTTTTATTCACGTTATACAATATCGCACAAAAACGTCTACAAAATTTGCAAACGATTGCGTAACATTGTGCAACTTTACCACGTTTTTCGAGATATAACCTCACTTTATTTCTCTTCTGAATAAGTCTGCACTCTGTAAAGGCAATACCCAGACCGAAAGCTGTGGAAACCGCCTCGTAATATTTATATTCTTCTGGGTCGAAGATTGTAGTGGTGCGTACTTCGTATTGGTTCTGATTTTGGCCCCGCCCCCTCGGACGTTGTTGGAGGTGTCACAGTGGTAGTAAGTTACTCCCGACTGCCACCGGTGAACTTCGGTCTGTCGGTTGCTTACTGGTTTCCACGTGTCTGGCAGATTAAAGGCATCATCTCTTCTGTTTAGGCGTTCGATTTTTTCTATTTCTATTGTTTCTCGGATCGTTCTTGTTTTGTTATTTGGGATATTTGCAATTTGTCGGCAACTGTCGAAATCGATTTTGTGTCCTGTTTGTAGATGATGTTGGAACAGAGCCAATGTGGTATTGTTATTTGTTATACCGCCAAATTGTGTTCTTCGAGCCGGACTGATATTCTTCTATTGGTTTGTCCACCAATGCCACAATCTGCGATCCAGAACAATATAAATATTACGAGACGGTTTCCACAACTTTCAGTTTTCAGACAAACACTGAGAATGCCAAGTGTGACCTTGGGGAAACGTCTGCACGTTCCCAACAAACGGAACACAAATGGTCGGATGTACTCCCAGACTAACAGTCTGATGTATCCTTCCATCCGCGAAACACTACGAACTAACAGATATATATATATATATATATATATATATATATATATATATATATATATATATATATATATATATATATATATATATATGAACATCCGTTAGTCGCTTGACTGCGAGGAAGCCCTACCCATCCCTTACATTGAAGGACACATGTTTCGTCTGTTGGTGATTAGACTGATCAGGGTACCGACATATGCTCTCTCGTCAAGAATAGGGAGTCCCTCTCCACAATCAAACAACCCCACTTTCGCCGACTTCTCATCGGATGGCTTATAATTGCAGGTTTTTTATTTCTTTGGATTGCGTTTAATGAGATAACTGTAGTCAGGAGTTAAACACCCCCGACCGTTGGGTTCCACAATCTCATGTGGAATGCTCAACAACCTGCGTCTCTGCCAAAAGGAACATTGATTCATTTCGGCGGTTTATTTTGGCGGATACATATATATATATATATATATATATATATATATATATATATATATATATATATATATATATATATATATATATATATATACAGAAATTTTTCATCCGTACTTCCACGTACGTCTGCTCGTCTCAAATCAGTCGCCGTCACCATGCCGAGACAAGTACCTCCCAGGACCGGTTTCTGGCCTCACAGCCGTCATCAGCTGGGCTCGAGCTCAACGCTCGCTATATATATATATATATATATATATATATATATATATATATATATATATATATATATATATATATATATATCGCAAACGCAAAAACGAGATGTTTGCAGCATTTGGAAGAAGGTTATTCAAAGGAATCTTTGGTAGTCTGAATAAGCGTTTAGTGACTTAGATGAGAGGAATAAGTAATGAGAATGCCAAAACTTTGTATTCCAAGGAGAGTCATGGAGGGACTAATAGAGAGCCCCAGTCGCGAAATCACTTCATGTGAAGATGGATGTAATTAAAAAAAACGGAGATTTTTTGCAAAAAAAATTACTATTAACAAGCCAATATGTCGGAACAGCCGCATCGTGTCGAGCATTTAATCTTGATAACTGAAGGTAAGTCACGTCGGTCGCGGTCGCGATTTGAATGGGTAATCGTAATATAAGTAAACTTACAAAGGTAACCATAACACACCTCGACCTGAAGAAATAAATTTGATATTATTAGCAGGCAAATTTGTCACAAAAAAAATGGATGTAATGACAACAGAAAAAACGTCAATATACAACGTTCTATAAAGGTAGATGAAAAACCATGTGGGGTGATAGGAGAAGTCATTTGAAATACATTAAGTCACATATGTTTTGATATAAAACCTTACGGTTTTAGAGCTGCGAGAGTTGCATTTATGTATCCGTAATAATAGATAGAAACAAATATTTATTATTGAAAATTGTTTTATTGTTTGTCAAAATATTCTCCGCGATGATCGATACACTTTTCCATACGTTTGAACCTATTTCCATAGCCGTTTTTTCATTCCGATTGAGGTATCTCCAAAACATGCATTTTTAACGCATCAACAGCTTCTTCTGGCGTCGAAAATCGTTGACCATGTAGTTTATCCTACACGACCAGGAACTAAACAAAATCCTTCGGTGCCAAATCAGGCCTGAATGGCGGATAACCCATCAATTCGATGTTTTGACTAGTCAAATATTGATTTGTTCGATCCGATGTGTGAGAGCTCTGGTTGTCATGGTAAAGAATGATCCTACGTCGCTGGTTGTTTTTTCTTTTGCCTTTAAAGACTTCTGGTAAACAAATGATTGTGTATTATACAAAACTGACCATTCTACGATACTCTAGTGATACTGTGTCCACTGTCACGGTTTGACTTATTTTGAAAAAACCATACAGTCAACTGCTGTTTACTTTCGGGCATATATGCATAGATCCATGTAGATATAGTAGTATCCGTGTAGATCTATGTATATATATGTATAGATCTGTGTAGATGTTATACACGGCTTTTGACGCAATTGTATTTTGTGAACATTCCTTTGCACCTGGTGGTATTGATTGGCATTTTCAAGTGTTGTCCGTTTCGACTGAAAAGTCCAACTGACAGGTCAGCTGGACTCTTCAGTCTCAACGTCAACGTAGTGACACTTCACAAGAAAAATCAACGAACCGACTCCCGGAATGATTTAGAAACATTATCAACCAGCCGTGATTAATGTAAAATCCTTTAATGTAAAAGCCGTTAATGTAAAATCTTGTGCAAGCTTGTCGTACTAATACCCAAGGATGCCTCAATCTCATGATATATCACACGATGATCTTGCTTTATCACTTCGCCCACAGTATGGATGTTTTCTGGCACATCAACCGATTTTGGATGATCTTCTTTAAATTCGTTCGTGAACTAACGATGGCCACGATTGAATTCTCTAAATCAGTGATATACACTGGGTTATGGTTATATTTATTTACCAAATTTAGTTATATATGATATTAAAATTTAAGTTTTTCAGACATCATATTTTGGCATTTTGGCGAAAGTACTTAAATAAAAATGGAGTACATTCTGCGTCGAGTCGTTGAGGTAATTAACGCATGGTCGAACTATTCGCAAGGGACGCATGTCTGTAGTTATTCTGTATATTCGGTGCAGTATGTTGAGTCGGGATACAGGGTAGCTTTGTTCCGACAGTATCGAGAATTTATGATACTTAATTTTTTTTTAAATATTACTTGTTTTCTTGATCGATCTTTTGCTCATATTTGAATAGGTTTTAACAGAGAGTAGGTACCATGTTTCTTTAGTTTATATCTATTTTAGTCCTGAAATTAACGCATCAATTTTAATTCGTTACTTTTCGTTCACCTCAGTCTGATACTGGCACCTTGGTTGATTGGCAGTACTCTAACGGAGACAGCACTCTAAAGGAACCATTTTTGGTCTCCTCCCTTCAGATTCCCTTTTCGACCACCTTCGAGAGCAGTCGACTGTGCAGCGATAGGCTTTGACCCAGTGTAAAATTTCTGCTGAATAGAGTTTTGGAGTGGGGGATATTTTGGGAACAGTGCCGATTTTATTTATCAGCTTTGATGGATTTTATTGTTAACACACTGCGAGCTGTAACCGAAGCCTATCGAGGTATATTTTTGGACTATCTTAGTTACAGAACCCTCGTGGCTGTGCAATTATTTGTCGTCCGATGAATATTTCTTTTTAACCCAAATAGGGGTAAGAATAATTTAACATCATTAGAATATTTCTCACGATATTAATAAAATCGCCCTCTAGTTTTTTTCGTAGGGGATTGTTTCCATTTTTACATGTCTTTCCTGTCCACATGGACGATCCGGGTAAATCTTTGGCTTCTTTCCACATAAGTCTTTCGGTGTCCTCGAAGTCCTCGCGACCCACAGGAGCAGACCTATGGAATATCTGAAATCTTAAGTGGTAGACAGACCAACGTTTCCGCCTAACGTGGCCTGTTCGACACCCATCGGGGAATTTCGTGGATTGACTGACCAAAGATAAGTTATCATCCTACTAGTCACATTGTATTAAGTTCATTATTGTTTATTGTCTCCCAACCGTCATTACTAAATTACCTGTATTTTACTAATTTAGTTAATTTAATATTGTAACCGAATTCCGCTCATGTTCTTTTGGCTTTTACGATACTGTCTTACATGATGAGAATAATTGTCTAACTACCGAGTAATGTTTTCTTTTGTCGCATGAGATCTCATGTTCTCAGAGTATTAATTAGCCCTTGGTATCATTTATCGTAGTAAAATATTGTGTATTCTTAAAGGGTACATTTTTGAAACCCCTACGGGTAATAACTGGTTTTAGATGGTGTTTTATCGCCAAAAGTCGGAGTAAGTTAATCGATGTACTGTTGTTGAGATAACGTCAAAAGTCGTAGTAAATCATCGTACGAGTTAATTCCATTTTTTGACTGATATAAAATTTATCAAATTTTTATCAAACACAAATAGCGTTGCGTATGACAAAACTTTTTGAGTACATATACAGTCAACAATGTCAAACTTTACAAGCGCCTAGCGACATCTTTGCCGCCAATTTCGGATACATAAATACCAATCCTGGTATTTACGATTTTTCTTGAAAGTATCCAAATTCACATATTTACACTCTATTAACTCACATTTTTTTTATTCTTCAAACATGTCGCATCTTTAACAAACAAATAGCATGCAAATTGTATATGTTAAATTTAATTGGGAACTCAAAATCGATTAAAAGAGCACAAGAAACACGTCTCAACATATAAGCAGCCGCACTATGAATAAGGGTGCTGATTCCATAAACGGGGGGCTCCTTGGCAATCTTTTATTTGGATTCTACTACTGTTTACCTAAGCATGTGGTACTAGTTCTTCCATTGTAGCTCCAAGAATGTACTAGTCGTTTACAAATGTGATACATCATTCGAAAGGACATAAAACAAAGTTGTTTTTTAAATTATTTAAACATCTGAGACTACTTTTTTTTAAATGAAATATTTTGAAAACCACAATTGGCTGCCAGAAGAATATTTTTCCTAGCTGAAAGGGGATTATTTAATGTTTATATCACTGTAGATGTTTGTACAATAGCAAAGATGCAATAGCAAGAATGTGTGTACAAAGAAAATACATGTTTCAAGAATCAGAAAAAAAATGTGAACAATGACGTAACTTTCCATTTGTGAGTTAAAGAGTGTAAATATGAACAGTTCAATAAATATTATATTTCGAATATTTTCAAGAATAGATGTAAATAACTCGAAAACCGTAAGACTTGACCCCCACATAGCTTGGCATCAAACTTTATAACACCCTGTATATCTGGACTGTTACATTAAATCAATAGTATGGTGAGTCGATCAAAATTAAAAGACTGCATTTTCGTTGAGAGAAAGGTGCTAACTCAATAAAATACAACGTATTTCATAATAATAAATAAATGAACGTGAAATTAGAGCAAATAAACAAGCACAACTTATTCTTGCTAATCAACTATGTTAAAAATATATTTTTTCTGGTTTATATTCTCCGAGAAGAAAAATTTAACCAACCTTTATTCAAGTTTTCTCTGAAATTTCATACGCCCATAAATAAGAGAAAATTTTCTACCGTCATATTATACAAAAGAAATAACATTCTTGAACTATTTTTCAACATTATGTCTCAAGGAGCCAGCGCCAAAGGAAGAGAACCCGTTATAAATTAAGTGGAAAGGGTCTTTTTAGTTGTGTAACATGAATAAGATCCCGTTCAGATGATAAAAAAAGGAGAAAATATACTTTGGGTTATATATTTTATCTAAAAGAGGTTTATTTGCTAAGTTAAAAGTGATATGTGTGCCTTATAAAGATTGTACGCCTAAATTTAAATTTTAAAACCATTGCCATCTACTGACAATAATTAATAACAAGTTAAATATACAAGGTATCCCAAAAGAAAGTTTTTTATGTAACGATATAAATAAAAAAATATTTATTTTATTGAAATATACATTTTAGAAAATTACTTTATAAAAATAATGTCATCCAAATGCAAACCTTCAAGCTCACGGCACTCATCTAAACGAACACCGGAATTCTTTAGAACGGCTCGACACATAATCTCTGGAATGGTTACAATTTTGTATCGGATATTTTATTTTAACTGTCCCAAAGAACGAGGTTTATTGACGTAAACTTTCGATTTTAGATAGCTCATCAAGAAAAAGTCCATAGGGCTCAAATCAGGACTACGTGGAGGCCAATTTTTATCACCTCTCCTGGAGAGCAATTTACTTGTGAAAATTTCAAAAAACTCGTGGCAGAGACATGTTGGAAGTGTGTGACGTTGCTCCAGCCTGCTGAAACCATCTTTGATTATAACCAGCAAAATTTTGCACAATAATACCACTAAATCCACAAATTGCTTTAAAGTTGTTTATCTGGTGCCTTAGATTGCAGAATATGTTAGGGTTGGTTTAAAAAATGCAAGAACAGCGCTCTGAGACACAAAACTTAAAGTTCATGGTCCATAATACTGTTTCAACCAATTAAATAAAAATTCAACGAATTAAAAAAATGCAAATAGAAGGAATATAGGTGTAATCTCATATATTTTCCTTTAACAAATTCTTACAGGAGATTCTGTACAGCAATCTACATAAGAAAAAATAATGATTAACACCAGAACAATCACTTTTGTTTATTCCCAAACCACGTATTGCCTCTAAAAAGTGTTATTTATTAGTATGGTTAAATTTTACAGAAATTATTCAATATGTATGAGGTTCTAAATCGTAATGAAACCATAAGTGCTAACTACTATTGTTCTCGTCTTGATAGACTAAACCTGGCTTTGATTCAAAAAGGTCTAAGACTGATTAATTGAAAATGTGTTATTCTGCATCATGACAATGTAAGATCTCACAACACCAGAATCACCCAAGAAAAAATCAAAGAATTACACAGAGAGAAGTGGTTCCTCATCTACAATATTCTCTTGATGCATAGGTAATGAGGATTCAAAATCGTTTAAAACTGTTTAATTATAATGGTCTTATTCTAGAGCATGACAATGTAAAATCGTATAGTACCAGAATCACCCAAGAAAAAATCAAAGAACTCCCTCACCCACCGTACTCTCCTGATGCTGCACCATCAGATTACCATCCTTCAACATTTATGGATTATTTTCCTCGTCAAAAAATTGCCTAATCTAACAGCTATCAAAGCTGCACTCGTGCATCTAGAGATAAATGAATATTGTCAATAATGGTGGAGATTATGTAATAAATTAGAATTATATTAACTATATAAATTAATTTAAAAATAGATTAAATAGAATTTCATACCGTATTAAAATACTACATTATTTGTGGGTATATATAAGAGCGTTGCAAATTATGTACCCGGAATAACAAATAAAATCAAATATGTATCTTTGAAAATGGTTTTATTGGTTTTTAAAATATTCTCCGTAATCTCCTCTTTACCGTGATGATGTACACTTTTGAATACGTTTGAACACTTTATTTCCAAAAGGTATCTCCAAAATATGAATTTCGAACGCATCAACGGTTTTTTCTGGCGTCGAAAATCGTGGACTATGTATTTTATTCTTCACGGACAGGAACAAAATGAAATCACTGGGTGCCAAATCAGGGCTGTACGTCGGATGACCCATCAATTCGATGTTTTGATTGGTCAAATATTAAGTTGTTCGGTCCGATGTGTGAGAGTTCGCGTTGCCATGGTAAAGAATGATCATGCCTCGATGGTTGTTTTTTTTATTTCTTCAAAGATTTCTAGTAAACAAATTATAGTAAACCATTCAGAATTAACCATTCTACGATTCTCTAGTGGCACTGTAGTTACATGCCGATTTATCCCAAAAACAGAACAGACGACCATTTGCTTCGGAGTGCATCATCTTCGTCACCTGTCTAGATGTTATACACGGCTTTTGACGCACCATGATTGCATTTTTTGTCCATTTTTTTAAACCAATCGACACCACCTTTTTTGAGCGATTGCCAAATTATGCGGAATCCAACGTGCACAAATCTTTTTATGACTAAATGGTCATGTAAAATTTTGTATATGCTTGTCATACAAATGCCCTCAATTGAACGGTATGTCACATAACGATCTTGCATTATCAGTTCACGCACAGTATCGATGTTTTCTGGCACAACAACCGATTTTGGACGACCTTCTTTAAATTCGTCCGTGAGCAAAAGATGGCCACGATTGAATTAACTAAACCAGTGATATACAGTGGTTTTAGATGGTGTTTCATGGCCAAAAGTGAGTTGAGTTGTGAGTGTGAAGTTGTTGAGGGTGAAGTGAGTTGATCAATACACTATTATTGTTATGATATTACTAAACAACACAAATAGTGTCCGTATAATCACACACACACACACATACATACATACATCATCACTCAGCCATTGTTCATTCATGGAGGACACTCATTCACTTTCGTTCTTTTTTTCTGACGCATGGACAGGTATACCAAGCCTTGCATTAGTAAGCATACAGCTTTCCATTGCCCTCTGTGCTACACTAAGTTTCTGAACTAAATTTGAAGTGCCCCTAATTCACTGCGGTATTTTGTAACGCACAGAACGCACTGATCAAAGACTTTTCTCTTCAGACAATATGCTGAAGCTGTTTGTTGAATAAGTTATCAATATCAGGGGTAATTGGTGATATACCTGATCTTGGTAGGTTTAAATAAAGTAGTTTTAAATTAATTTATTAAAGCAGCCATTTGCCTGCCAATCTATATCAGTATTTAAGAGGCGATCACATTGTGATCGCATATATCTCATGTATTATAATCTGAATAAAGACAGTTTATAGAAGTTAAATAGCACGATTTCAGTTGGCAATTTTCATCGCAATTAAAAGATAAAACAAGTTCCAGAATTTTAGCAAGTAACAAATCAATTCTCCTAGTTGAAATAAATGAATTCTCAATGTTGAAATCACATATCTTGTCAATTTCGACCAAAAAAAGTTAAAAATAATCACTCATGCCCTAGTTACGAGGTATAAAACCCCGATGATATTTACAAAATTTAAATCTTATATTATTATTACATAACTTAAAATTTTAATAAATTTTAAAAAGGAGATTTTGTTTTTAATTCTCAATTTCTGAAAACATAAAATACCATCATTTAACTACTTGTTATAAACCTTGTGATATCTTTATATCTGCTATCAAAAAACCGAACAAAAATTAACTCAATTCAACTTATCCCGAAATTTTATATATTTTAAACTTTATATTAAATTTTAAAATCTTCTGCCGAATACCGAAGGGCATGTTAGCGATTGAAAATACAAGGATAACCTCGTTCAATAAGGTTATTTAATAAGGCACAAATCGTTCGTCATAAAGTCTGCTCGAAATTTAGTACGTGCCAGTTAAAATGAGTAACATAATACAATTAAAAATCATTCATTAACAGCTCAACTTTTGGCTCCCTCTTTTGTTGAAATTGTTTAATAATTAATTGAATTACAGACGAAACTTCTTACGTAATTAAGAAAATTCAATGCTTTGCCCCTTTCGGGTGGGAAATAACGTTAATCTCCTGAAACAATATTCAAAGCCTTAAAGCGTAACTAAGAAAAGGAAAAAAGTTTTATTATCTCGATGAAATTAAGGTTTTGTTTATCGTTCTTTATTTAAGGTTCTTTACTCCTTCTTTAAAATTACCATTTCTATCTTAGGTTACTTTAAAATTGTTTGAAAATGGAATTAATAATACCAATAACCACAGTATTTGTGACAATAATTTTTAGGTGTTATGGTATAATTTAATAGGCCGAAAATAAATCTAAAAACAATTTTTCAATCACGCATTTATTTTCAGTAATGAATAGTTATATTTTGCAATATATAGAAAAGGGTGTCTTAAAATGATTTTCGTTTTTGACACTTTAAAAAAACCATCACAGTTAATTCAATTGTTTAATTGCTGTTAAATTCGAGAGTAATTTTTTAATTATTTTTTATGAAAAACAATCATCCGTAAATGTACACCATCCGTTTCTTCACTCTAATTTAACCTGGAACTGAAATTTTCAAACACTTTCTGGAGCATCGCTCTTGAAATCGCGTGGATTTATTATGTTATTATTTGCTTAAAAACAATTAAGTTGGGTGGTAATGGGTTAAAAACCTTATTTTTGAAGTAGCCCCATAGAAAATAAATCGCGAAGAGCTGTTAAAGAATCATTCGTGACGTGGGAAGTTGCTCCATCTTGTTGGAAAAATGTGTTGTAGCCAATCGAGTTTTGTATTTCTGGAGTCAAAAAAGTCCGTATCATAGGCAATAACAACCGGAACTAACAGTTTGAGCGCGACCACGGTTATCCCCAAAAGGTAGGGGCCGATAATTCCTTCGCTTGATATGGCAGCCCAAATGACAACCTTAGTTTCTATGTTGTGAGAAGTAAGATTTTTAAGTTCTACATAATTTAGTTTTTTTTATTTTACTTTGATTGTGCTTAATTTTAAACGCCATACCTAAGTAGTACGTTTTTGCAGTGACAATTTTTATTATGTGTTTAGAAAGCTCAACATTAAATAAAATATCAAAATTGTACTAGTTTACGAAAAATTGTAAAAGTTTACGAACTTTATTTCGGTATTATAATAGGAAACCAAAAGAAGACCTCTCAAATATGTTGTAAAACTTATTTAACATTGTTAACAGGTTAGGTAGAAGGTAAAATGCGGTTTGCAGTGCTAATGATTTGGAGATAACCGAAAGGTTATGTCACAGATTGGAAAGTTTGCTTCACCATTACAATAGATATTGAAAAAATCTATCATTCAAAACCATTTGAATTTTGGACTAGATTAGATTTTTTTGAGTGAAGAAGAACATGAATTAGTTGACTCTTCAAGTGATCATACATAATTTCAACAGGAAATCGAAAACGATCGGTTATTTGATACGGCAGGATGTTAAACAGAACGGTATCTGATTTCACAACCTCAACTAAGTGATTTAGTTCGAGATTTAGAACTATCAATATTCACACAGTTCGAATTTCTGGCATCCAAATTAAAAGGTTGGAATCTCCTTCAAGGTGACTTAATAATTGCTTCCTCCAAGAGATTTATGTAATAGAAAAGCGAAATCCAAGTTAATTGAGCCTCAGTTTACTTGCTGATTATTAAGTAATGTCTGAATGATTGTGGCGTGTTCATATATTTTTTCTTTTTTTATAGCAAATTGATATAATTTATTTTTAGATTCGTTTTGAAAACGGGAGGAGAATACTTCCCGAAACGTTGACGTTAAATGTTTGTATATTTTTTAGAACACTTTTATACTTTTAAAATTTTGTTTGTTAGGCAGATTTATTACAAAAAAGAATCACTGAGAAATTTGTCTGCGTTTGGTTTTTTGTTTTTACCCAGTGATTCATTATTTACATAAGAACAGATATTTTTGAGTTTTAGATTGTGGCGAAAAACCCAAATAAAGAAAAAAATTGGTGATTATTGCTGCACATTAATAAGGAAATCCCCAAAAATAAAATATATATAATAAAAAACATCAATAACATCTAAGGTCAGATTATGATTTATTTAGTAATTAACTATCTATATCTATTTGTCTATTATGATTTATAATAATTTGTTACTATGCAAAAAATTATGAGGAGCAGAAAAAATTTCAGATAACTTTTTGTTTTTATACTACATCAAAGCTATTGCTAATTGTTCAAGTCGCCAAAAATAAAAATTTAAAAGCATGATCTATCCTTTGAAATTCCTCTAAATATAATATTGCAGGCGGATGAGCCATTTAAAGAAAACATCTTCCCATTATGTTATTTCATCTAGAACAAATCGTTTGGTAAAAAGGCCATTATAAATTTGGGATGTGCCAGTTAAAATTGATTTAATAAAACAATTAAACATTGTCCATTAACAGTCCAACTTTCATCTTCTCTTGTATACGCTAGTTGAAATTGCTTAATAATTTATTGAATTACAAGTGAAATTTCTTAGGTAATTAAGAAAATCCTTTGCTTTAATATCCCCTTTAGAGTAGGAAATAAGTTCAATCCCCTGAAACAATATTCGACATTTTAAAGCAGAAATACAGAAAGGAAACAAAAAAATATTATCTAGATGAAATTAAGGTTTTGTATAATTTGTATGATCGTTGTTTATTTAATTTGCAATTTGTTCGTTAAAATTACGATTTATATTTATTTCTTCTAATATTAAAAATAAAACATAAAGATATTACAATATCCTGGATATTGCGATACGGTTGATATCATAATAATGGCTGGAGAGAGAAAAAAGTTTAAGAATCAGAGTTGTACAACTAATAAAGCTGCATAATTTATAATTAATTTGATTTATTCAGGGTATCTCACAAAACAGTGGCGAGGTATAGTTTTGTTTTTACTTATCGAACACCTTGTATGTTCATATATCCATTTTTGTATGCTGCTATCGATTCTAAACATATTTCGAAAAACATATCCTATACCTAAATCCAATGGTTTTTCCGATATCCGCCGTTTTGTAAAAAATATCGAAGTTACAGACTCAATTTTACAGTGTCATATACCATTTATTTTTTTTGATGTACGATTATCATTTTTGGAGGAATATTAGTGAAACTATGACTTAACTTTTAAAGCAAACAAAATATATTTGCATACTGAGATAAATGAAAAAAAATCAAAACATCATATCTAAGTTTTTTTTTAAATGGAATGTCTAATATTTAGACAATACAATAACTAGGAAATATATATTTTATCCCAATATTATATATATATATATATATATATATATATATATATATATATATATATATATATATATATATATATATATATATATATATATATATATATTACTGGTTCAATCGAAGGCTTGGATTTTATAACTCAGCAATAGACAAAAATAAAGAGAAATGTTTTCAAATATATTTTATTCACGGATGATTCATTATCCCTTTAGATCATCAGTATAAATGATCTCTTAATGTGTGCTAGTATTATCGGAGATAGTCTCCTAGGGCCATATCTGTTTGAAAATAGATGGTGAAAATAATGATAGTTTTTTAAATTTTTTGCAAAATAATTTTGAAGAGTAAATTGAAGAATTACCTTTAACTGTAACGAGATGGATGTGGTTACAGCTAGACGGTACTTCTCCAAATTTTCTGTAAGCAGGTGAGACAATATTTGGACACGAAATAGGAAAATAAATGGATTGGTAGGAGAGGTCCTGTAACGTGGCCAGGCAGTTCTCCGGATTTAATATAACTAGATTTTTTATGAGGTTTTGTTAAAGAACAAGTTTATCAAATGCCACCCATCACAGTAGAGGACATGCAAATTAGAATAAGAAATGTGTTTATGAATATTAATGAGAAAATGCTCATTACAGTCAACAGTACTTTTGACCACAGGCTTTCAGTATATTGGACAAGTGTATTGGACAAAATTGTAGACATATTGAACATTTAATTAAATGATTGAAGTGACTTCTTCTTTATGAATGTTTGTATTTAAACTGTCGTGTCAATAAGTTTTGTTACTCTATAATAATTGCTTTCTAATCAAACATTAAAACATGTGATAACCTAAATTTTTAATATATCGTGACTTATCATAAATTCAGTTTAATAATAACATAAAGCCTAAGATAAATTCTATTAAAAACGAAATATTAAAAATAAAAATTTAAAAATCTCGGAAATTATGACAGATAGATATAGGACATGTTTAATAAGAATAGAAGTATTTTGTCTTTGGAATAATATAAAGTGAAAAAATATCAGTTATTCCATTTAAAAAATTGAGATGTGATGTTTTGTTTTTTTTTTATTTATCTCAGTTATCCTGGACTATCCTGTATAACGTAGACAAATTTTGTTTACATAAAAAATTAAGCCATAGTTTTATTAATATCACTACCAAAACTGATAATCCTACATCAAAAAATAAATGATATATAACACTGCAAAATACAGTCTGCAACTCCAATAGTTTTTACAAAATGGCAAATATTGTTAAAACTACTGGGTTTACGTATAGGACATATTTCACGAAATAAGTTTAGAATCAATAGCAAAATGCAAAATTAGATGAATATATAGGGTATTCAATAAAAAAACAAAACAAAATCCCGCCACGGTTTTATGAGAGACTCTGTATAAATAAAATTAATTTTAAATCTCTTTTTAACCTCCATCCGTTATCAAGATATCAATCGATATCGTACTATTGGGACACCCTGCATATACAGTACGCTGTCTGACGTTGTGTTCCTGCATTGAAACCAGCTTGCAAATACTGCCTAATAGCCCACTGCGATATTTTAATGACAGAATGGGCTGATAGTTAATAGAATTAATCGCTTCTCAAGAGAATATCCTCGCATTCCTGGAATGATAGCTCTAATGTAAAAGTTAAATTCTGCCTTTCCCCTTGAAAACTTCAAACCTCCAATGACCTTTAGGTAGTGTCTTGACGTACTGATTTCCACGTCCATCATGACCGCCTAAACGAAATTTAGATTCATCACCAAACCAAATCGTGTTTCGTTTCAGATCCCAGAAAATTTTTACTGGGCAACATTATAAGCGACACGTCTTGTGGTGCCCTGTAAGATGAAGTCGAAACAATTGTGCCTGTAGCTTCAGCAATAGAATCACGCACTTTTCAAATAGTTCCAATGTCCATTTCGAAAAGCAAGAAATCTAACATAATCTTCGTTATATCCTTAGATATTTGTAGGACGACCAGAACTGGGTACTCGTGTATAATTAGAATAATGTAACAGTCTTATCTACATCCTCATAAAGGTAGATACAGCACACTACCTCGCGGTCTATTCTTATATAACAACACCTTTCTTTTCAAATATAGGTAATTGGCTGAAGCTACGTGGTGCAAGAACTGGTGTGTTTTAACACATTTAACACGACTACAGGAATATCGCTTAGCTTAGTAATAGTAGGTTAATTGAAAAGTTCGCTGAGCGGAAATGATAAAACAAGTTTATAGTTGAAAAAATTACTTTATTCTTTCGTAAGTTTCTCCCTTAAGCTCAATACATTTTTTCCAGCGGTTGATGAAAAACGCTTGCCACGTAGGAATTTTTTGAGAATAGATGAAATTCGGAAGGGGTCAGATCTGATGAATATGGTGGATGCTCCAACAATTCGTAGTCTAACTCCTTTAACTTGACCATTGCAAAAACACGTCTGTAAGCTGGTGTATTTCCTTGATGAAAAATGATTTTTTTCTTCGCTAAACCAGGTCTTTTTCCACGAATGTTTGCATCCAATTGGTCCAAAAGGTTTAGGAAATACTCTCCTATTATTGTTTTACTGATTTGAAAGTAATCAATTAACAAAATGCCTTTTGTATCGCAAAAAATTGATGCCATAACCTTTTTGGACGATTTTGAACACTTTGGCTGCTTCGGAGCTAAACAACAGGCTTTAGTCCAGTCTACGGTTTGTTGTCGCAGTTCAGGATCATAGTGGCAAACCCAAGTCTAACCTATAGTAACAAAACGACGTTTAATATCCATTTTATTCTTTCGAAAAAGATCCAAATGTTGGTTAGAATGTTTTATTCGAAGTCGTTTTTGATCAGAATTTAATAAATGCGGCACCCATCTTGCACATAGTTTTCTCAAGCCCAATTCCTTTTTCAAAATATGAAACCCATTCAGGTGAGATATCTGTGGCCTTAGCAGTTGCACTCAGTTAATTGCCTGTCATCCCTAACCATATCATGTATAGAATTAATTATTTAAATTTAACTGCGGTAGCCGATACTTGATGGAAATTCATTTTAAATATAGTATAGTTTGTATTTGAAAAAGGCACTGTGTGTCGAAACAATTATCATACATACAATGTTAAATATAGTGGAAATTTTTAGATATTAATCTTTGTTTATTTAAATAATTATTTGTTCAGTAGTTGCCCTTATTGAACATCCAGAACGATGATCATCATCCAGGCTTGTACGACCACGTTGAAACTTACCAGCCTACTTACAAATCATTGTTTTTGAAGGAGCAGACTCCCCTAATACATTTACCATTCACTAGGGATTTCCATTGCCTTTAAACCCTTTTTTACAAAGAATTTGTTCAGTGCACGATTTTCAATATTTTCCATTTTAAAAAGTAACACTGATACGTTTACTTTAAGCTGCTGTTTTTGTACGAATAAATGAAGGATGACACTTCAAAATATAGTAGATTATATAGTTCTTTTACTGCTCTATAGGTGTCGTTCCGCGAACTTTTGAATTAGCCTAGTATATAAAATACGTGAGAATATGTTAAAAACGATTTCTTTTTCGTTTACTTTGCCAGATTCTTTATAATCGCATACAGTAGTAGAAAGTATAAGAATGAGCGCTTCGCGACATGCGTTTTTCTAACCATGTTGACATCATCAGGAGATGATTCAATCTTATGAGATTTATTCAATTTCGTAATTCATTAGGCAATGAGTCAATTTCGTGAAATGAATCATCATATATTCATCAGGAGATTATTCAATCTCATGAAGTTCAATCATCTCCGGATGATGCTAACATAGTTAGCGAAAAGCGCGTCGATAAGTTAAACACAGTGATTTGACCTTCAGTGGTAAGTCTCTTAGCGTTTCACAACAAAGTTTTCATAGAAGAATTGATCATATTTATATCGCTTTAATTCCACCACTACAATTAAATTTATTTACAGAAGTTCTAATAATAAAACATTATTGGATTCCTAAAGCATGTGAACCGTTCGAAATTACAAAAAAAACATCGTTCGATTAAGTTGTTTTATCTAGAACAAATCGTTCGCCGTAAAAGCCATTAGAAATTTGGGGCGTGCCAGTTAAAATGGATTAAATAATATAATTAAAAATCCTTCATTAACAGCCCAACTTTTGGCCCGTCTTTTGTACGCTAGTTGAAATTGTTTAATAATTAATTGAATTGCAGGCAAAACTTCTTACGTAATTAAGAAAATCCAATACTTTAATATCCCCTTTCGGGTGGGAAATAATTTCAGTCTCCTAAAACAATATTCGAAGCTTCAAAGCGTAACTACGAAAAAGAAAAAAGTTTTATGTCGATGAAATTCAGGTTTTTTTATCGTTCATTATTTAACAGAGAATTCGTTCTTTGTATTTACGATTTTTGTTTTTCTTTACTGTTAAATTACATGAGAAACAAATTGATAACTAATTTTTATGTTCCATTAAGGAAAGTATATCTTTGATTTTATATACTACTTTGATCAAAAAGTAAATTTTTAAAATTCCTGTGCTTTACTTATCTAGACAATTATTTGTTTTTTAACTTGGTATGACTACCCTTGACATCCCTCAGACATCCTTCATATCACTTTGTTTGTTAAGTTAGACATTTTATCTATTAAATTTTTATCTTTTAAATTGTTAAATTGTTAAATTGACTTTTTAAATTAAACGTAAACTATTTATTAATTAATTCAAATTCAAAATTATCCCCTCTCACTGCAATACACTTAATCCAACGTTTTTTTCAGTCTTCAAAACAATTTTGATTTTCGACTTTTGATAATTTTTTTGAATCGACCAAAAAACTCCGTTTAATTGCTTTTATGGGTTCAAAACGATGTCCATGAAGTGATTGTTTCAATCGATGGAACAAGAAAATCGCACGGTGCCATATCTGGTGAATAAGGTGCTTGGTGAATAAAATTTGTTATATTTTTACCGAAGAATTATGAAGAGTTATCGTTATTATGAATAGACCACGAGTTATTTTGCCAAAATTCACGCAAATCACTAACAAATCTTAAATATAATTCTTTATGAAATGTTTGTGGGCAATACAACGGTAATCAGAAAAAAAACATTATTTATAAGTTTACATGATTTTTGAGCGCCTTTAATGCGAGCTTTTCAGCTTTGGATCATCTTTAGCACTATACTCGCCTTATTGTTGAGCTGTTTCTGAATCATAAGCACAGGTTAAAATATCACGATGTTTTTCAAAAAATTTAGTGTTTTCTGGACAAAATGAGAAGACATACGCTGGAAGCCTAAATTGTAATTCAAAATTGATTAGACACTCAGTACAAGATCCTTGATTTTGGTGATGCTTTCTGCACTGATTGAAGTGGTAGATCTTCTTAAAAGCGGTTTATCTGCTTCTCCACCATCACTAAAGTTCATGTATGACTTCAAACATTGCACTGGCGTAGCTTCTTCGCCATAACACTTTCTCAGCATTTGCAATGAATAAAAGTATAAAAAAATCAAGTATAAAAAAATTAGTTTTTCAGGCGAAATTTGATACAAGTTCTTTGCATCATAAATTTATTCATTTAAAAAATCGTGGATAAATATATTAACTAATTACAAAGGTCCTCTAATTTCTAACTTAACAAGAGAAATTATATTAATTTTTGATCAAGTTTATCATCAACATAATAAAACAATACTTACATCAATATGATTTTAAATTATATTGCAAGCCCGGAAGTAAATAATAAAAAGAAACAGGAAGAAGAGATCCCATTTTCTATATGTCAATTGTATTTAAACCAAAATAAAAGCAAAGATAAAAGAGGAACAAATTCGAACAAATATATGGAACATGAATCTGTTTTTATGATAATCTTGTCACATTTTGTTTCTCGTTTTACCCCTCTTCCCTTTTTTTTCGAAAAAATAAAACATATAACTTTTCCTCCAGAGGATTGAAAAAAGAAATCCACATAAGATCCGAAAAAGGTGTATCGGGATTGGCCGTTTCCCTTCGTACATTGAAAGCGAAAGCGCCGCGCGTTTTATTTTATATTTTTCCAAGATTGCTGGTCGGGAAAGATAAAAATGGAAAATTTATACCCGACGATACAAAAATCGTAAGCGTAAAACATCGAATCGAATATTTTAGGGGCTGAAAGCTGTCAAAGACTAAAAGTCCTTCCAATTTATTTTCAATTATTCCCACATTTTCTACCTACGTTTAAAAAGCAAAATTTACGAGGGTCGATTTTTAAATGTCAATCAGTCAATAAGAGCTATACTTAAATTGATTTAGTCGTAATTGGTATCAATGGCAGATCAAAGATTTGTTGCTTTGCACTCTTTGGAAAACGTGCTGTTAATCTGGCCTAGGAGTGTTTATAACTATAAGTATTAGTATTATGTGAGTTTAGAACGTCTTTGGATCTTATCCGATACCTTACCTCCACCTTTTTATGTCTTCCTAGTCCAGTTCATATTGATTCCTAGCACTAATTTAAAAAGCATTGTTTTCAGTTTGTTCTTATCTTTCCTGACATTCAGTCTTCTATTAATTGCTAGTTCATTGTTTGCTTATGGTGTCTATGTAGTATTTAAAATACTGAATTTGTGATATTTTCGTGATATTCTAAGATATTTTCGCATCGCATCAGCTTCTAATCTGTTTTTGTCTTTCCGTGAATCTCTAATAATTCAAACAACTTTGTCAGAATGTTTACAGCACACCATCTACCGAATCATGCTTGACAAAACATCAGAGTCCTTTGATTTTGCTTGTTCCACGTCTATCTCAGGCCGAAACCATATCGTAGTGCTGATTTACCTCCTTGTGATTTGTTTTTCCTCTTCAATATTTAAGAAAATATATCGTCTCCGATGTTTAACGCCTGTTTCTGAGTGTCATAAAGGTTTTGATCACTTGATACTAAATAAAAGGAGACAAATTAGGTCAACTTGATTTTTATAATATTAATGACAATGCTCGCTTTGCGTTTCATTTAGGTAGTTATTAAAACACCTTATCATAGAAATAGCCTAGCACGTCCCAATTTTCAAGTACCTTCTCCTTTATATCATGGGCTCATTGAAATTATTTATACCTGGCTTTATAGTACAAAGTTAACAAGTAATTTGGTATAAAGTATTATTGTGTTTTATGTCTATGAGACAGTAGGATGACAAAAGAACATTATAGGGAGAAAGATTGGTCTCATAGAACTTCTTTTGAACCTGGTACTTCAAACATAAAACATATCTCCATTGTTAACTCAAAAAGGGTGCTTCTTCCGTCTCTCCATATTAAGCTTCGACTAATTGTTAAAACCATGGACAGAGAAGGTAATGGTTTCAAGTATCCAAAAGAAATATATTGGACCTCAAATAAGGATGCTTCTAGATGATCTTTGTTTTCAAGAAATATTATGTGTGTTTTGTAAGTGTAGTGAAAGAATTTCTGGACAACAAGAAGGATGAAAACGATTAATACCTTATAGATGAACTTTAGAAAGCTTATGATTAACTAGAGTGACGCATGTCCTTATAAATGCATTTTTTACACTCTAATTTGGATTTTTACTCTAATTTGGATGCAATAAGTGACGAACAAGGAGAGATGTTTCACCAGGACATCAGGACGATGGAAGCAAGTTGCCACGGACGCTGGAACACATCTATGTTGAGCGACTACCCGAGAAAAAAAAATTATATAGACATATATAATTATATATAAATGGTCATATATAATTATATCTCAAAATTGACACGATATAATTTTATCTGACTATATATAATTATACAAATTTTTATATATTTAGATATAACTTTATATTAAGGTTTGGTTTCAAAGAATTGTATATAATTATATATTATTGTATAAAATTATATATTTTAATATATAATAGGTATTATAATATTATAATATTTAATTTTATATAATATACAATAAACATGGAAAAATCGAAAATGAAATGGATTTTTTTTTATTTATGCTCATTTTTTTCTTAAAATACACTGTAAATTTATATTACTTAAATCAGAAGTATTAATTAATATTATTTGAATAGTATTTATCAATTTGTAATGTTTTTTAATATTAAAAGTTATGAGTTATAGCTATGAAAATTATTATTATCTAATATTTACATTATATTAATTTATAGTTTCACCTATAAATTAATATTTATTCAACAAATAATTAGAAAAGTTTCTTTTTTTTCTAGTCGATATGTAAAGGATTCGCGGGAATCTTTGAAAATTAGAATTTTATATAAATCACAAAGAACATATCAGAGGATACTGGAAATTATTCGCCATCTAATTTTCAAGAAAAACATTCTAAAATTACATTTCCAGTGGTTGACGTTAAAGAAAAATCATAAAAAATGTTATATTTCAATAAACTAGACGGTGGATTAGATTCAAAATTAAGAAATCTTAAAAAAATATTAAAAATCTGTATGATGTATCTAGAAAAGAAAATCTTAATGTAGGAAGGTCATTTTTTTCTACAATTCTCTCGAACCTCCTTAATTAAGCTATGAATTACTTTAAATTTAATTATTTATTTTCTTAGCTCTAAATTTTTTTGGTAAGCTCTTTTTATCTCTCCAATTCTCTGAGTGATAGCTTATTGTAAGTCAGCCCATTTGTATGAAGCACTATCGTGTTTGGTTTTCTTCTTCCAACTACTACTATTGTACTAGAGTATTACTAGAGTATATTCCTAGAGTAATAATTAAATTTACTATCTGAATGTTAAATACACAGTTACACACAATAATTAAATATATATTTATATATATATATATATATATATATATATATATATATATATATATATATATATATATATATATATATATATATATATATATATATATATTTTATATATATTTTACATTTTTTTGTTTTCAAACGTAACCCCCCAGAATCAAAAAAGAACCCCCGCGATTGACAAGGGCTTACTGTATTAGAACCAGTTTATTATATACAGTATATGTTTTAACATTAATATAAACTAAAAAGTTTTGAATATATATTATTTTTTATATTCTATATATCTCCTTGATGTACCCCTTCAATTTAAATTAAAAAATAATTGGATTATTTCGGGAAAACTATCTTTTTACTATTCAAGAATTATAAATGTATTACCTTGTTGCATGATGAGTGTACCATCATATTTAGAATTCTGCCAATAAAATTTAACCAATTCTCCGGGCTTGAGAATATTTTCCTCATCATAACAAACATCAAAAGTCTTCAATTTTGTAATATCAATTGTCATTTTGACAATAAATCAGAAATATTTTAGCAGTCTGAATCTAATTAACTCTTTCACCTTAATTTAAAATTCATAAATCAGTAATAAACAAAAAGACTGTTCACATGTCCACCTATTTTAACGTGTTGTATTCGACAATGCACCTGCTATTAACCTGTTGTATCGTAACGTTTTAAGAAATCTCACACACTGTTACGACTATGATTAGGTTAGAATATTATGTGACCACACACACACACACACACAAACATAATTTACACGTGGCGTTGGTTTACTCTAACCTAAAAAATTGAAATATCAAAAAATTGAGTATCAAAATAATTTGTATTTTATACTGCAAATATACGTTATTGAAGGCACAAGAATATTTATAAATTTAAAAACTAAAACTAAAATTAAACACATAAACCGACCAAAAAACAGGTGAAATCATAACAGTAACACTAAAAAACTTATTATCTTTTTCTCAGGTCATGAAAGTTGGCAATTATGTATGTATGTATGCAAAACTGAATTTATTTGATCGAGTTTGATAATTATAAAATGCATGTATTGTTGTGAATGCCCAATGCATTACACATGTTTTGTCAAGTATAAGCTTGAACGATAAAACTTTGAAACTTTGATATTTTTGTATGTGAGTTTCAATGTCCTTTGCCAGATAAAATTATATATAATTATGTAAATTAATATATTTAAGAGTTTACTTACTTAGAAAAAATTTTAATTTATATATATTAAATTGTATTAACATCTATAATAATATATAAATTAATAAAGTAAAAGTAAAGTGTTTGGGTTAGAGGCGCATCAGCAACTAGGCTATTTAGCGACTGGACCTACAGCTTAACGTGGGTTCCGAACCACGGTCATCAGCTTCCGACAAACCCAGGCCAGCACCCCCCTCGGGCTATAAACCCTTGGTTATGTGCCCACCCATAAGTCTATCAGGAAGCCTGCCGACTGGCGAGTGACCAACGTAGAACACTTCTCAGAAGGCATCCGGCCTTACCCAGCCTTTAACTGGCGTGACTGAGGGGTAATTCGTAGTCGGATTTTACACTCTTGCCTAGAAACAATCACAAACATTTAGGAAAGATACACGGACAGAAGAAAGAAAAATAACCATCCGAGCGCTGGAATCGAACCAGCTACCGCTCCAGCGCGGATTCGGCAAAGCAGACGCTCTTACCGCCGCACCAACGCGACCGGCTATAAATTAATATAATTATATAAAATTATATATTTGTAATGTATAATTATATATAATTTTAAGAGAGGAATGAGATATAATTTTATATATTTATATAAAAGTATATATAATTTAAATAATTATATATTTTAATACATAATTAGATATAACAATACATAAATATAAATTTCAAAATTTTCTGATTTATACAAAATTTTATATGCCCAGTTATATATACCCAAATTATATATACTTATATATAATTATATAAAATTTTATTAATAATCTAGATATAACATTATTAAATTAGATAAAAGAATATATATTTATATATAATTTTATATAGTTTTATATACGTATATATATTTTTTTCCCGGGTACTCTGTTTTTTAAAAAGAGATGATGCTACAGAACACAAGAAGAAAAAGTGAAAGTTTTTGTCGCTGTATGACATCTCTTATCGTAAATTTTTGTTCACATAATCCTCAGTAATGTCTTTGTATAGATTTAACACGTTTTACGTTAGGTTTAAAAATCTGTCATCTCCTTTTCTTACCATATCATCGACCCCCTGTACACAAAAAAACGGCACGTGTTACAGTAGTTAGCTAATCATTTTCGGATTTAGGACTACAAAATACTTCAAATACACCTATATCGTCAATGTTACCTCAAAAAAGTTTAAATTTCTTGACTTGAGTTATTTTGTATGAACTGAATAAAGTACGCTGTTAATGTATATTAAATGCAAAATTGCTTTTGTCTGACCGATGTTGACCTAAA
Organism: Cosmopolites sordidus; assembly: GCA_031761425.1. Taxonomy (NCBI): domain Eukaryota; kingdom Metazoa; phylum Arthropoda; class Insecta; order Coleoptera; family Curculionidae; genus Cosmopolites; species Cosmopolites sordidus. The sequence goes on along the minus strand of JARFXV010002370.1, from coordinate 2,967 downwards.
CAAGAAGAAAACCACGATGGCAAGGTTTTGGTAAATTGAACAAAACAAAGTGTACGATAAAATTTTAGCAAGTTACAAAAAAAAGCGAAGGCAGTGAAAGCGGTATAGTATTTAAGGAAGTCCCACTCGTAAATTAATTAACATAATTGTGGCCTTCATTTACATAAAATTCCCGAAACCATAACATTGTTTCCGAAAAGCCGACGATAAAGTTCAAAGGGTTTCATAACGAAATTTTAAAGGAAAAAAAGTAGCCCATTAACAGCCCAACTTTTGCTCTTTAATACACGCCCTCGAAATTTGCCTAATAACTTATTAAATTACAACGGAACTTTTTACGTAATTAGGCGAAATCCAGTTTCCGAATATTCCCGTTTTGCGTTGTCTTAAGTTCAATCCGCCTAAATAATTACAAGCTACAAAATTTTACTCCCTAAACGATGCCTTGAATACATACATACGCAAGAGGCAGAAGATTATATAATTATCAGCCTAGATTGGTCCTTCTAGGCCCTTTTCCTTGACCTGAATATTTATCTCGTTTTATCCTTGGCAACGATATCCAACGAAATTTATTGGCTACTTTAAATGGTTTAAAAGATACAAATTAAGTGAAGCATTTTATTAAATTATTTTATTACCCTGTTAAATTACTTGCAGAAAATGTATTTTCAATCGCTTTCAAACATAATTTTTCCATTAAGCAGGAAAAAATTAAAATAAGTTAAAAGTTTGTAGCGTTTACAATTTATCGGCCGCTACAGCGGTTTTGCGCGGGTCTTACTTCAGAGCACCTGTATACTCCGGGACGAATGTCGAGGCAGTCGAACTTCCGGCCTCGTGCTGAACACATGTCTCCACACCGACAGAACGGACAGCGATCTAGAAGTTGACCCCGCTGATAGTCCTGCTTGAGTAATCCATCCATTTGAGGTAAGCTACTACACAGCTTATTATTTTTGTAGAGGGTTTTAGAGCCCGACCGTTTTAGACCCAGTTCATTTTATGGACATCTTGGGACAAGGACATTTTAAATTTAAATAAAACAATAACCAAATAGATGCCTTGAAACTAACATATTAATCTTGTGTGAAATAACATTCAATGCCATTAATATATGAAAAGAAATTCGGACAAATGTCCACCAGTGAAACAGCGACCTTCTGACAAAGCGCATTGTTTCAATCCAATTTCCGACAACTGTTTCAACCATTTGAGGTTTTATATCCGCAATTGTCCGAGTTATGTTGGCTTCCAAGGCGTCAATTGTTGCTGGTTTATCGGCATAATAGATAATAGAATATGAAAAAGTAAATTAACTTAAAAAAAAAACAAAATATTTATTTATTCATTCAAATAAACATTGTCTCCTTCGAAGTAGTAGCCTCTTACTACAATACATTTACTACTTCGTTTTTTTTCCACTCTCCGAAACAGATTTTATACTCGACTTCCCATATTTATTCTAAAGTGACTAGCGAACTCTTTAGAATGGACTCTATGAACCCAAATCACGTCCACGAATCGAAACGAGTACTTTTTATTCGAATGGACTCACTCAAATGATGCATAAATTCAACTGTTTCTCTACCATCACTAAGTCCTTGTAGCAATTGTAAACATTTTTGTTGACATAGCTTCATTGCTTTAACAGCTTTCTTAACATTTTTAATTCATCGGAACAAGAAATTTTGGTTTTTAGACCAAATTTAATGCAAATTTTTGGCTCGATAAATTTATCCATTTTTAATAGATAGCTAAAAAAACAATTAGTAATCACAAAAGATGCTAATATATATATATATATATACATATATATATATATATATATATATATATATATATATATATATATATATATATATATATATATATATATATATATATATATATATATACAGTTTCCTAAAGCCCAAGCCTTCGTCTAGGTCCCACAAAGTGGACAACGATTGAACCCAAACGTTTATTTCGAAAGAAACAGGTGGCTAAAAGGGCTGTTACAGAAAAAACCCAGGTCGCGTCTGTAGTGTCAACCACCGGCAACCTGGTTGGCGTCTGTTCGCCCAGAGAGTGCGGCTGTACACCACGCTCCAGGAACTCACAATCCCTGGTTCTAAATCGCCAGTGAAAACACTGGACCTATAAGCTTATAAGCAACCATGACTCGTGCAAGTAATAACAATGATACCCCAGATGGTAACCAATACACCCGTCGATAGACGGCAACCGGGTGTTCGAATTCTGGGCAACCTGGACTTTCACGATTTCAAAAAAAGTCGGAGCTTTCCGGCAAATTTCCTCACAAAACACCTACATATATTGGCACCTTCAATATCAACCACAACAACAATAACAGGACATCCGGTGGAGATGGTATCACCGGGGAAGTATTGAAAAACCTCGGACCAAATTCACTGCAGGAACTTACGCAAATTATCACGAACATCTGGCAAACAAAAAAATTACCAGATAAATGGAAATGTGCTCTTATCGATCCGCTACATAAGAAGAGAGACAAAACAGATGTGAACAACCACAGAGGAAACTCCTTACTACAAGTCATTTACAAAATCCTTTCAGCATGCCTTCTCCAGAGAACATAAGAACAATTACAACACAAAATTGGCGAGTACCAGGCAGGTTTTCGCCCTGGTCGCTCATGCACTGAACAAACATTTAACCTAAAAACAATACTGAAATATAAAGCTATGTACTTTATAAAGCTATATATACTTTAAGTCCTATAAACTTGAAATAGTTAAATAGTTAGCGAACATTTTAAATTTGGGGTTGTATGGTTGTGAATCCCTTTCAATTTTGTCATTTTCATATATTTTCATATTATTTCATCAATTTCATATATATATATATATATATATATATATATATATATATATATATATATATATATATATATATATATATATATATATATATATATATATATATATATATATATATATATAT